>VMDO01013396.1:0-58414 GCA_007922755.1 Pedetes capensis
AGGGAGTCTGTAGTAGGTCTGCCATGCACAGCACTTGCGCTAGAAACTGTTCTTATTGTGTCTAATTGTCCTGCAAGACTCTGCCAGAAAGGAGCACTCTGTCCGCGTGGTGCTCAGCCTCCTCCGCAGACCTCACCTTTCTCCACAGTGCGGTGGGATGACTTAGTATCCCCTCTGGTGTGTCTGGGGTCCAGGCATATGTGTGCCCATATGTTTGTGGAGATTGCATCTGCATGACTGTCCCGCCACAACGGGAGAGAGGGAGCCGCGTTTCAGCTCTGGATGTGTACTGCTGGCACTGGTTTCCCACTGCCACAACAGGAGGGAGGGAGCGATTTTGTGCTGACTCACCAGAAAACTTGCAGTTTGTGTCCCGCGGGCAGGGTGACAGTGTGATGTCAAGGTTGCATGCTGTGTTGGGTCCGGCTCCCCTGGGTGTGTGGGCAAAGTCCCCTCCGAGTCTCCAGGATTCTATCCTGCCATCTTGTCCTGTGCTGTAGTAGCGCTCAGAACTTCATCGCTGGCAGTGAACTGCTCCGCCAGTTTCCGCCGAAAAGGAGCTCCCCTGGCCGCTCGACTTAGCCGCCTCCACAAGCCCCTGACCTCTCCGCAGCACAGTGGGGTGATTTGGGCTCACCTCTGATGTGTCTGGGATCCAGGTATATGCGTGCCCAATTTTCTGTGGAGTTCGCGACTGTAGGCCTAGGATCTGCAGTCTGTGTCCCGCAGGCGTGGTGAGAGTGTGCTGCCAAGATTGCACTCCGTGTTGGGTCTGGGCCGTGGGTGCGTGTGCGCAAAATCCCCTCCAAGTCTCTGGGATTCTATCCTCTGTCTGTTTGATGGCGAAATGGCGGCGTCCTGCTGCTGGCCACTGTGTAGCTCCTCTGAAGCCTAATCCTTGATTTCAGTGCACACCTAGTTTCATTCTCTATCTCTCAAACTAAATTATTTCTGTTTCTATTTATTCAATTGGCTTTTTTAAACCCCTAATCGAGGCTTCTTATTGCTCCGGAACAGAAGGTGTGTGTTATCTGTCCGCCATACAAACATTTAGTCAACTGTAAATTTTACATAAGTTCTTTTCATGTGTGTCTTGTGATGACAGTAATGAGTCTGGTGGCAACATTACGTATTATGGCATCCAGGCTGTTTAGGTAACCCCGTAAGTGATAAACCAAGATAGTAAGTATATTTATATTTTATATATGTAGTTTATTTTTAAAATTTAAGCTTAAAGCACATGTAGAGAGTATTACAAATCTCTACATACTCATTACTTAGTCTCAACAATTACCAATACCTGGCTAATAAATATTGTTTCACCTAAACCTAACCACTCTCTATCCCCTAACTGGATTATTTTAAAGCAAATTCCATATGCTATATTAGTTCTTCTATAAATAACTTTTCAAAATCATGTCCAGAATACTATTGGTATAACTAAAAATACTTCCTTCAGCATATCAGCACATTATGTTCAAATCATATTGATTAAATTTCCCAAATGGGCTCATGGTTTTTGTTTTTGAGACAGGGTGTCACTACGTGGCTCTGGCTGGCCTGGAACTTGCAATCCTCCTGCCTCAGCCTCCTGAGTGCTACACCAGGAGCCCAGCTCATTTTTTTTTAATAGTTGGTTTATTATAACTAAATGCACACATTGAATATGACTGATGCTTCCTGAGTTTCTTTAAAATTGTAGGTTCTTTCTCCCTTAATAATTTGTCACTTATTAGCTGGGTGCAGTGGTGCATGCCTGTAATCCCAATGAGGCAGGAAGACTTTGAGTCTGAGGTCCATTGGTGTGACTAGTGTGATTTGTAATTGTTAGTTCAGATTAAATTGGATTTTAGATTAAATTTTGCTTGAATTTTATAAGCGAAGAAAGCATTCAAAAGACAGTTTCTGCGTGCCAAGTTTGGTCAATTATTGGACGCAACAACAGGACCTTGCTAAGTTTCTCGGGCTGCCTCTGATCTTGAACTTGTGCTCCTCCTGCCTCTGCGTGGCTGGAATTACAAGCGTGTGCCATCACACAAAACCTATTTTTTATCATTAGCTATTTTATTATAAAAATTGAAAAAGATTTTTATCTACAAATAGGATTAAAATTTTAAACCCCAAACTGAGCCCTCTACATTTTAACACATTGAACCCACCCAAACCTGAACCCAACTTTTCACAAGTTTAAAGCCCTGTTACCTTGTATTCTTTGTGTATTTGGCCACAGAAGTCTCTCTTCTGTCACTTTCTCACAAAGGTAATTATATAGTTGGGAGGACATGAGAAAAGTCTATGAAACTCTTCAGTAGTTCTTCATAGCTCTCAGAATTAAGACAAAATTATTTATTGCTGTGATTTTCAAACTTTACCGTATATCAGAGGGTGAGCTACCTCCACGTTCTGAATAAATGGTTCTGGGTTGTTGTTGTTAGGTGCCTTTGAGTCCGACTCATAGGAAGCCAGTGTACAACAGAAGGAAATGCTCCCTGACACTGTGCCATGCCCAGCACTATGTCAGTGCTTCTTTGCTATCAATAGGGTTTTTGATGGCTGATTGTTTCAGGAGTGGGCTACCAGGTCCTTAACCAATTTTTGTGGTCCTGGGGATTGAACCTGGAGCCTGAGAGAGCACTTAGCCGCACTCTTCCAACTGAGCTAAACCCCAGCCCTACAGTTCTGGGTAGAGGTAGGGAATCTGCATTTCTAACAAGTTCCTAGGGGTCGGGGCTATTGCTGGTTGAGCACTGCACTCTGAAAACCATTGCCCCGCCCCCGCAATTGTGGTAAAACATGTTGTTGTTGTTAGGTGCCCTCGAGTCGGTATCCAACTCATAGTGACCCTCATAGGGTTTTCTTTCTTTTTTTCTTTTTCTTTTTTTTTGTGGTACTGGGGGTTGAACCCAGGGCCTCGCTCTTGAATACTGTGCAAGTGCTGGACCACTGAGCTGCACCCCCAGCCCATTTTTTTACTTTTTGAGACAGGGTCTCACTAAGTTACGCAGACTGCCTCTGGTCTCGAACTTGCAATCCTCCTGCCTCTGCCTCCCGAGCCACTGGGATCACAGGCGTGCGCCACTGCGCCCGGCCCTCATAGAGTTTTCAATGGCTGACTATTTCGGGATTGCCTTCGGAGTGGATTGCCAAGCCCTTCTCCCATTTTTGTGGTGCTGGGAATTGAACTCGGGACCTCAGAGACTACAGCGCAGCGCTCTACCAACTGAGCTAAATCCCAGCCCGTGGTAAAACATACAACACATAAAGTTTACCATTTTAACTACTTTTAAGTATACAATTCAGTGGCATTAAGTACATTTACATTGTTGTTCAACCATCTCTAAGATTTTTTCATCTTCCTCTGAGAACCACTGGTTTAATGTGACCTATGAGGACCCATCTCATACCACACTGTCCCATTCCTCCTCTTAGGCAAGCATTTAGAAAGGAGCAAAGTTAACTGGTAGCTAGCCAGAAGGACTGCTCTCTAAACAGAAAACAGAAAGAATCAATAAGAGTTTCCTTAGATCGCTGCCCTTTCCTATCCCTCTTAATCAGAACAGAGGCAGTTTAGGGGAATAGAACAGAACAGAGTGTTTAGTAAAACAAAAGACAAACTGCCTTTCAGCTCAGTTTGGGTAATAAAGCAAAAAATGCTAACATGTACACTTACCATCAGTCACATAAATGCATGATGGAGATATTTATTCATTCATTCATTCAACAAATAATAATCAACTACCTATTATGTGCAGGGATTATTTTAGGCAATATACAGAACAGATAAAAATCTGTGCCAGTAGGACTTACATTCTACTGGAAAGTTTTATACACACATACACACACGTGAACATGTCAGATAGTAAGTGCCAGAGAGAAAAAATGAACAAAGGGGAACACAAGGTGTTTGTGTGTTTGATGTGTGTGTGTGTGTGTGTGTGTGTGTGTGTGTGCCCGAGCATGTGTGAGAAAGAGACAGAGAGAGAGAGAGAGAGAGAGAGAGAGAGCGAGAGAGCGAGCATGCACATGTGTGAAATTTAATATAGGCTAGCCAGGGAAATCCTCTTGAGAATGTCAGGTAGTGCTAGGTATCAGAGGGGCCAGTGAGACTATAAGGGAGTAAATAATGGGATGAGTGGAATCTGAGGTCACAGAGGAACATGGGGCAGGAGGTGGGGAGGAGGGACTTAAAGACATGAGAGGTTTACCTGTATCAGAAATATCTCCCAAAATTTGCTTACTGCAGCTTCATACTGTATACCAAAAACTCTTAACCTCCCTAAACTATAAATGCTAATTAAAACATACACAAATATGATCTAATTATATACATTGCAAATAACAGTAATTTGCAACAAATGTTATCCTAAAACCAAGAATGAAGTACTTGATATAATCTTGGTTTTTATCTTTGCAAAAAAATGAAAGCATAAACAAGCATTAGTATCATTAAGACCTTCCTTTTCTATCTCAAGAGATAAAACATACTGCCCTAGACATTCAAGACAAAAATTTTCCATCCTCTGGTGGATCAAAATTAAAACCATATAAACCAAAAGAAAAACAGAACTTTAACCCTCTGGCTGCACTGCAGCCTGTTCCTGGCTGACCATTTCTGCGTCCCCAGAGCCCTAGCAGGAAGCTGAGATGAAATCTCATAGCAGCCTCTAAGGCTCTGATTGGCAAATGCTGGTTATTTTTTAACCCTTAACTGGTATCAGGGGGTCAAGAGAGACCCCTGGGTGGGTACTGGACATGGGGTGCTGTAGCATTTACTTTGTTCTTGTTGTTAGGTGTCATTGACTCATAGCGACCCTATGTACCATAGAAGGAAACACTCCCTGTCACTGTGCCATCCCCAGCATTATTTGCAGTGCTTCTCTGCTATTCATAGGGTTTTCAAGGGCAGATTGCTTGAGGAGTCGATTGCCAGGTCCTTCTCCCTAGCCTGCAGTACCTGGTACACCCAGGTGGTTTCCCATCCAAGGACTAACCAGGCAGATCCTGCCTAGCTTCCAAGATCAGGCCAGAATCAGATGCCAAAGTGCTATGACTGCAGACAGGACTTAAGCAGGGGTATGTGTGTTGTGCAGTCATATGACCCCAGAAGCATGATACCAGTTAATGGTTAAGAGTGTAAGTTCTCAAACTTGAGTGTGTATCGGAATCTCCTGGAGGACTTGTGACAGATTACTGGACCTCTCTGCCAGTTTCTCACTGAGTAGGTATGAGTGGTGCCTAAGAACGTGCATTTTTAAAAATGTCCTAGGAGTGCTGATTCTGCTGGGGACTCACAACTTGGAGACCAATGCCATACAAGTATTACTACTAGCTGGTGGCTGTACTGGGTCAGTTGGAATAAGGCTTGTTTTAAGTACTGACTCCTCTCCTTAGTCCTTTTCCATAAAAATTATTTCCAGTCCCAGGATGAGCAGTGAAAAGGAGTGGGGATGGATTTTGATTCAGATTCTTTCAAGATTTTCCTAGACATAATCAACCACAATTAAACCTGGGAGATGACCAATCTCTGGGAATCAGTGATGATAAATGTTCAGTGAATGCTTAAAGAGAAAGTGACCTTTAGAAGATTATCTGACTTAATGTTTCCTAATTTAATGTCAAGATTTGTTGTCAGGTGTGTTGCAAATAATTTGCTGGTAGCTATGAAGCTAACCAATATTCATTTTAAAAAATCATAACATTTGAAATGTAAATGCAGCTGGTTGCAGATCTTCACTATTGGACCTGCTTGCTTTCTGATTTCTATCTCAGAAAGTAAAACTTTATCTTCCCATCTCCCTTCTCATACCAGCCTAAATTCCCAGCCTGCTTGTCTCAGCACTCAGGATACTCTGCTCCTAACTCTGAATAAATTATCCTCTACATTTCTTAAAAAAAAAAAAAATCACAGCATTTGTCAAAACTCATAGAGCTGTAAATTACAAAGAGCCTTACTATATACAAATTTTAAAATATGAACCAGGATGTTGGAGAATATATACATGTATTTCATAGCTCTCTCCACTGGGATGGCCTAGAATCAGTAAGACTTCAATACCAACAAGCACACCCACTCCTAGGTCTTGGTTTCTAAATATCATTCTCCAGTAAAAGGAACCAGGGCTCTTAGAGAGAAATGGCTGATCTATACTGGGGCAAGAAAATACAAGAGGAGCCTGGAACACCTTTTAGTGCCAGAAAGTAATGAAGTGTTCAAAAAACAAAAAGGAGGGACACATGTGAAGGGACACAGGAATTGATCTAAACAAAAACAAGAATGATTTGAGGAACAAAACAAATAATGTGGTAATAGATTATAACCCAACATATAAAACATGAGTCCATACTAATATAGATAACAACAGGATGAATGAGGAGCAAGGATAAATCTTCTTTACAGAAAAATTCCAAATGTATGTAGATCCTCCTCCCTCATAGTTTCAACTTAATGATTTGCACCCAAAGACTAGAGTACTAAAAGGGAAAAATATAGTAACTTTACCAGGAAAAGACCAAATGGCTAAGGTTAATATCACCAGTCATAGGGCATGTGAAGCTCACGGGCATTTAGTACAATGTGATAAGAATGTACTTTATCTCCATATTTTAAATCTTCTTCTTCTTCTTCATCTTCTTCTTCTTCCACTTCCTCTCCTCCTCCTCCTTCCTCCTCCCACCTTTTCCTCTTCTTCTTCTTCACAGTATTAGGGGGTTAAACCCAGGGAATTGCACGTATATTTTGCAAGTGCTCTACCACTTAGCTGTGCTCCCGGGCCCTTTTTAATTTTTTATCTCAAGATAGGGTCTCACTAAGTTGTGCAGGCGGCCTCTGGCCTTGAACTTCTGATTCTCCTGCCTCTGCCTCCTGAGTCATTGGAATTATAGGTGTGTGCCACTGCACCTGGCAGCTTTTTACTTCTGCATTAGTTATTCTTCCCCCAAACCTATAACCTTAGTTTGATCATGAGAAAATATCAAACAAAAGTGAGAGACATTTTATGAAATCCTTCACCATGTCAAGGTCACGAAAATCAAAGAATGGGAAGCTGTCCACAACCAGAAGAGACTAAGGAGACAGGATGACTAAATGCAATGTGGTATCTTGGATTGGATCTTGGAACAGAAAATGGACATCACTGGAATAACTGATGAGATCTGAATAAAATCTCCATTTTAACTAGTAGTAATGTAAATTTTCTTAGTTTTGATAAGCTACCATGGTTGTATAAAATATTAACATTAGAGGAAACTGAGTGAGGGGCATATAGATCTTTACACTATCTACTTTTCTGTAAACTAAAAATAATTTCAAATTAGAATATTTTTAAAAACATGGGTACTTCAGTATTACTGTTTTTACCTTATACATACTTTTAAGTATTTTAAAATTATATTTAATATAAAAAATTAGGGAGAATTTGATGTTATCTTTATGAAAATATTACTCTCACTCACCTGCACTCCAATATGTTTCTGGAATGAGAGAGGAAAAGACAAGACTGGGGCATAGAGGGGAATGTGCCCAACTCAAGGTACAATACAGATGTACAAGTGAGTTACCTGACTAGTATACTTTGATGGAAACAAGATGAGAATATTATACACAATGGTATACATTTTGTCACACTCTAAGCATTTCTATTCTCAAGTGTGATCTGCATCACTAGGAGCTTGTTAGAAATGCAGATTCTCAGTTCCCACCCAGACCTATGCAATCTGAAACTGCACTTTTTTCCCCCTTGATTTTTTGAGATATGCTCTCACTATGTAAATTTTTCTGTAAAGAAAATTTATCCTTGTTCCCCATTTACTCATCCATGCTGTGAATGAATCCTATGTACCCCAGGCTGGCCTGAAACTCACTACAGTCTTGGCTAGCCTCAAACTTACAATCCTCCTGCGTCAGCTTCCTGAGTGTTGGCTAGGATTACAGATGTGTGCCAACACATCCAGCCTGAGGCTGCATTTGCTTTTTCTTTTCTTTTCTTTTTTCTTTCTTTCTCTTTTCCTTTTCTTTTCTTTTTCCTTCCTTCCTTTCTTTTTTCCTTTTCTTTTTTCCTTTCCTTTCTTTCTTTTTTCTTTTCTTGTGTGTATGTGTGTGTGTTGGTGGTCGTGGTGGTTTTTTCTTTGGTTTCTTGAGACAAGGTCTCACTATGTAGCCCAGGCTGGCCTTAAACTCATGATCCTCTTGCCTCAGCCTCCTGAATGCTGGGACTGAATCTGTATTTTTAATGAGATATCCAGGTGATTAAATTTTGAGCTTCAAACAGACACTATGTTCATATAGTTACTGAATACTTACCATGTGCCAGACCTATGGACAGCAATGCCACATACTCTGAAATCTAGAACAGTGGTATTCAGTCTGAGCTAGGACCTTCACAGAAATGCAGATTGTGACAGCCCACTCCAAGGTCTAGAGCTCAGAAACCTGTTTTTATAAGACTTCCAGGTCCTAAAGTTTGAGAAACACTGTTTTGGAAAAGTGAATTTCAAACTTTGCATATGGGAATCACCTTGAAAACACTCAGTGCATAGGCCCAACCCAGACCAGTTAAATTTGAATTTCTAAAAGCAGGACCCTGGTGGCATCAATATTTTTCAGAAATTTGCCAATGATTCTAATGTGCAGTCACATTTGAGAAACTTTCTCTTCAACACAACCATTTGTAGTTTCTGCTGACTGTAGGCTTTGTGGATGGTCAAAGTACATCTGCAAAGCTTAACGCCTTTATCTCTCACTAGGTTCAAAGTCTCTCTTCAACAGCTAATTCAATAAGAAGTCTGCCTTATCTCTGACTTCTACTTACCAATAATGTAATTTGGTTTTGTTTCCAAGGCAGAGATCTTCCAGGACAGACCAGTACCTTAGTGGTGACCCTTTTATTATTTAAAATGTAAAAAATGCTGACTTGAGAAAAAAAATCATGGAAGGCACTATTGATGGTTCATTGAGAAATCCTACAGTGATTGTCCATCCATTTCAGATACTTGTACCAGCAAACAAAGCCATTTACTTCTACAAACTGGGAAAAATGAAGATGAGAATTCTACTGAAATTATTTTCAGCCTTTCTCCAAATAATAATATCTCAGGGGATTTGAAAAAAATTGCTATCTCAGCAAATGATACTTCAATTTTAATAGTTTACACTGAAGAGAGAAAACAAATCAAGAATACCTAATATCTCAAGATCATCAGGTTTCTTTCAAAGAATCTTCCTGAAATAAATATTTATATATCAAAAAGATATATAAACTGTCTTCACAAGAGAATATTGAGACATTCTTGGATGATATCATTTGTAGAATGTCAATAAAAAATGTTTTGTGAAATGTCAGAAATATTAACAGAACGTTTCAGCATTAAAAAGTTCTTTTTCACTGGTTATAAAATTAATATATCTTCATTGTAGAAAACTTTAAAACACATAAATTAGGTATAGTGGTTGTTGTTGTTGTTGTTAGGTGCCCTCAAGTCGGTATCCGACTCATAGCGACCTTCATAGGGTTTTCAATGGCTGACTGTTTCGGGATTGCCTTGGGAGTAGATTGCCAGGCCCTTCTCCCATTTTTGTGGTGCTGGGAATTGAACTCGGGACCTCAGAGACTGCAGCGCAGTGCTCTACCAACTGAGCTAAATCCCAGCCCAGGTATGGTGGTACCTGCCTGTAATTCCTGCACTTGGGAGGCTGAGGCAGGAGGATCAACACCGGTTCAAGGCCAGCCTGGTCTACATAGTGAGTTCTAGGTCAGCCTGGACTACAAAGCAAGACCTTGTCTCAAAAAGAACCACACAAAAAAAAAAAAAAAAAAAAAAAAAAAAAAAAAAAAAAAAAAAAAAAAAAAAAAAAAAAAAAAAAAAAAAAAAAAAAAAAAAAAAAAAAAAAAAAAAAAGAAAAAAAAAAAGGAAAAAGGAAAAAAGTTTAAAAGCTAACCACTGTTACTATTTTGTTATTATCTTCTAGTCTTCTATTTCTAGGCAAATATATTTTATTTTTAGATAACTGGAATAACCACTTATAAAAAAACAGGTAGTTCATTACTTAGGACATTTTGAATTCCCATGGAATGTATTAAGATATGTCCAGCATTCAGATTTTACAGAGTATGCAGCCTCTGACACACTACTACTCAGGGCTTGATGACATGCAATGTGAATTGTCCTATACTTGTTGTACCTTCTCATACACCTTGGAAAAAGATTTTATTGCACATCCCTGCTCCACAGCTCCTGGCTGCCCTGTAATTATTCCATAATGAATGAGCAAAGCACACGGAGTGGGTCCTACCACACTGGTGTAAGACTGCTCAACTACCTCATTCCCTTTTCCTAATGTTCCAGGCCAGTGGCTACTATCAGCCTTGGCTAGAAGAAGCTGATTCTGAGGCAACAATGTTCCATGTCCCATGGAAAGATTTTATAATTTATGTAAATAATTAAGTGGTTCTCATGTTAGCCTACAAATGCCAATTTAATCCTTCTAAAATTGAACTAGGTTACAGCTAGTGCTATAATGTTTGCTGTGACAGGAAAGGGCAAGTTTGAGAAAGGAACTTCGAAGGTTTGTGAATCAGTCAGTTTTAAGTCTCAGCAGGAAAAAGTGACATGTATTCTTGTCCTAGGGATATCCAAGTCCATATACATACACTAATCAATACTGTATTTTATAATTATGTTAAAATTGTATGGCAAATTTTATAATTGTTCAGCAGACTTAGTAGAAGAATGATTGTTGTCGTTGTTAGGTGCCATCAAGTTGGCATCTGACTCATGGCGACCCTACGTACAACAGGTGAAACACTATTGTCAGTGCTTTTCTGCTATTCATAGGGTTTTCAATGGCTGATTGTTTTTAGGGGAGTGGGTTGCCGGGTCCTTCTCCCAAGCCTACAGTATCTGGTGTTCCCAGGTGGTCTCCCATCCAAGTACTAACCAGGCCCGACCCTGCTTAGCTTCCAAGATCTGATAGGATTGGACACCACAGTGGTATGTCTGTAGGCCAGAATGATTAAGTTATGGTAATTGTTATTTATGGAAGCTAGAGCCCCTTGTTGCTATCCAGAGTTCACTTAAAATAGAGAACCACATTAATGTAATTTAGTTTCCACAGATGAAGGAAAGTTAGGCTGCCCTTACAGCTGACTATAACAAAAGAACCTGAAATACCAATTTTTTCTGAGTTTTTTCATGATCAGACTCAAAAGACTTGAAATCTCATTCTGCACCTATTCTGAAAAGGGATGGATTTTTGCTAGCTTCAACCAGGAACACTGATTCTGCCCTGCTCTTGTATGTGACAATGATTTCTGAATCTGCCTGCCAGACTACCAGTGCTCACAAGCCTCACTGTATGTTAATGATGCCCATGCAATGTTCTGGGACTCTGAATCTAAGTGAAGCCACTGGCCCAACTTACTCTGGCTCTGGGTATTGTGCTCCTCTACAGTGAGAATCCTTTTGTCTGAAAAGGACTTTTGTCTGAAAAAAAGACTTTGCCAAACAGGCAGAACAGTTCTGACGGAGAAATGACAGTAACAGCAGTGTTTTAAGAAGACAAATCTTGGGCACACAAGTAGGACAGGTCTGAGGTAAAGGCAGATGCAGTAAAGGGAGCAGGAGTGGGAAGGTCTGGGTATGGAAACTTTTTAGGTGGAATCACAATACTATAGTTCAAGTGAGTGATATAAAAAAAATAGGAGAGGTGTGGTTATGGAGAGACCCAGCTGATACAACTCAGCTTATTCCAAGATATTTCTTAGTGTCTTTTAATCAAAAAATATGTACTGCCTATCTACTATGATTCTCATTCCTGAGAAGTGCTGAGGATTTAGTAAAAACAAACCTAGAGTAGGATAGGTCAGTAGCCAGTTTCTAATTGTCTGTCTTTTTAATTTTAAATAACATGAACTACTCTGAGTAACAGATGTAAGCTATGGGCTCTCTCTTAAAAATAGGTATATAACCATAAAAATCTGAATATAATTTAAGAAGTACATGAAGACCTCTCATCTGTGCTGTCCAAATTAACAACTCTAACCTGTATCTCCATTTACAAAACAATAAACAAATTCAAGTTCATAAAAGCCTATATTCTGTTTGCTAAGGGAGTATGCCTGTAGCTGTACCACTGTGGCGTCCAATCCTGTTAGATCTTGGATGCTAAGCAGGGTTGGGCCTAGTTAGTACTTGGATGGGAAACCACCTGGGAACACCAGGTACTGTAGGCTTGGGAGAAGGACTGGTAACCTACTCCCCTCAAAAAAACAATCAGCCCTGGGAACACCAGGTACTGTAGGCTTGGGAGAAGGACTGGCAACCCACTCCCCTCAAAAAAACAATCAGCCATTGAAAACCCTATGAACAGCAGAGAAGCACCAATCATACTGTTTTGCCTGTTGTAGATAGGGTCACTGTGAGTTGAACACTGACTCAAGGGTACCTAACAATAACAACAACAAGAGAGTATAGCAAAGATTTTCAATGGAAGCAACTGAAAGTGCAGGTGTACTGCTTAAAGGATTAATTTCGGGGTATCTGAAATTTCATTCACCTCGGGTAGCTTATTCTGAATAATGTCCTGGATAAGGTCGGCCTAGATTATGTTTTTATTTGATCTACCAGTTCTTTGGCTAAGGCTGCTTATTAAATCAGTGTTCTTTCTTGGAAATCCATTTGCATATGAATGTGGACTTCCATTTCACAAATAAATCTGCATTTCATGACTCTTCCATTTTACATTAATGAGATCTAGTTGGCCATGACAATCACCTACACACACATCTCCCAAGGGGCAGCTTCAACAACAGCAAAGAGCACAAATTCCAGAAGTAGAGGCTACAACCTCCCTCTTGGCTCTCATATCTCATACTTTCTGGCACAGTCATCTTGGACAAGTCATTTAACCCTCTGACTCATGTTTCTTCATTTATAAAAAGGAGAGGCAGCTAGAACGCAGTTGCACCCACTTGTAATCCCAGTAGTTAGGAGGCTGAGGCAGGAGGATTGAGTGTGGGCTACACAGGAAGACTGTCTTAAAAAAAAAAAAAGAGAGATGATAAGACTTACCTGAGAGGCCTATGAGAAATCAATCATATCAAATAATTTATGTGAAAGTGTTTACACTATAAAACAGGTGAAAGTAAAACAAATCACTTAAAGTTACTCACAAAACATCAGACATTCACAGGTCATTTGGAAAGAGTTGCTCATATAACATCCTTAGTGTGCTATTAAAATTTTTCTACCTGAAGTAAAATAGTTTTTAAGTTGCACAAAGAATTTTTCTTGGTTAACTGTCCAATGGTAAAGTTCTAAAACATCAAAAGTCCACAGAGAGGCTTTGGAATTTCTATGATGCCTATGTATAATGTCAAGGAAAGAACAACCTCCTACAACACAGTCCTAATTTCAAGTAGTCTAAATTGCTTTCACTCGGTCCCATTTAACTTCTTTTTGTTTGTTTCTGTCTGTTTTTTGAGACAGGGTCTCAATGTGTAGCCCCAGGCTGGCCTGGAACTCACTATGTACACCATATACAGACTGGCATATTAATCCTCTTGCCTCTGCTTCCTGAGTGCTGGAATTACAGGCCTGCGCCACCACACTGGGCCTCATCTCCTTCTCTCTCTCTCTCTCTCTCTCTCTCTTTTAATAGAGCAATGATTCTTTCACTTGCCCTGTTGAAAGGCTTTGTAATATTTAACAGGATGTACACAAAAGATTTTTAGGTGAATTAATTCAAAATTAACAACATTAAATGAAATCAATAATAGTATGGAGGATTTTCTTTTTTAGCAGAGTGGGTGTTTACGTTTAAAGGAAATAGTACTGTCTAGTTGAAACATTGGGGTTTAGCTCAGTTGGTAGGGTGCTGCTCTGTGCACTCTGGGGCCTTGGGACCAATCCTCAGCATGGCAAAAATGGAAGAAGGACGTGGCCGCTGGTCCTGAAACAATCCCAAAACAATCAGCCATTCAGTACCCTGTGAACAGCAGAAAAACACTGACAAAGTGCCAGGCACATAGTGTTTCCAATTTTTTTTTTTTTTTTGCAGTAGTGGGGGTTGAACTCAGGGCCCACTGAGCTGCACCCCCAGCCCATTTTTTTACTTTTTGAGACAGGGTCTCACTAAGTTACGCAGACTGCCTCTGGTCTCGAACTTGCAATCCTCCTGCCTCTGCCTCTCGAGCCGCGTGTGCGTGTTTCCATTTTTTTGTACTTAGGGTTACTATGAGTTGGACTTCACTTGACAGCACCTAACAACTGAAACAGGTTTTCCAGTCCATTTTCTACTGGGACACAAGATGAATATTAAAACAAAACCTTTGGGGGTGGGATATATATTAAATTATGAAACTATTCCACTTTCACTATTCTTTGCATTGCTCATTTACATTTACAATGTACATTTCCATTATTTCAACAGGCAAGTCTGGGGCTAGTCTTCCTTTAAAAATTAACTAAACTTTTTAATAATTTGGTGCTATGAAACAAAGGAATACCATATCTCATCAACACTCATAAAGGTGACCAAAAAAAGTAAACGGCCTTGGTACCTGCAAGAGTCAAGATGCAAGCACTGACTTCTCAACACTTACTATGCCAAGACTTTGCTGGTTTTCCCAAGAATGCGAATTAAGCTTGATTACCTAACTCCATGGGAGACAGACCCAGCAACCCACTCCCAGAAATCGATCCGCCATTGAAAACCATATGAACAGCAGAGAAACACTGACAACAGTGTTTAGCCTGTTGTTTGTAGGGTTGCTATGAGTCGGATACCGACTCGACGGCACCTAACAACAACAATCTAACTCCAAAATATCCATCACACAAACGTCTGCTGTGAAAACATTTACATTTGCATTTACAGAACACTTTCCTCCAAGAGATTCGAAGCACTTAATTGTAGAACTCATTAAAAGCAATGTATCCCCCATTTTAAGAAAGCAGTCACTAATATTCCGTGAGACCTTAAATCCTTTGTCTAATCAGACATTCGAATGGTGGGAAACCCCACATCCAAGTTTTCTGAAATCAAGGATAAGCTCTTAACATTTTGGAGAAGACTCAAATAGAGTAATAGATGGGGAAGGTCAGCGTGAAAAGTACAGCCAAGTTACAGAGATAGGAGATGCATTAAAGACTGAGCTGAGAGAAATCTGGGGGACATGGCAGACAGCAGGGAGGCAGCAAGGGCCTCTGAAGTTGGTGGTAGCTGGGTGGGTGAAAAGCCAGGTGAGGAGGACCAGACTTGCCCCCAGCGTCTGCCTAACAGCTGCTCACTCAACCCTTATTCTCTCCTACCGTTGCCAAGAAGGAGGCCGAATTTTGAGCCACTTTTAGGGAGTGCGTAGTGGCTCAGAGCAACTCCCGGGCCTGGAAGGCCGCAGCATTTCCTCACGCGCGGAGACCGGAGCGTCTGCCCTCCACCCCCCCAGCCCGCCCAGCGTCTCACCGGCTGCCAGGCGCAGGCCACGGAAGATCCCCATGGCCAGGTACTCCGCCGAAGGCACACAACCTAGCACCAGCAGGTGCGCACAAAGTCACCCAGCGCCCGCCCGCTAAAAGGGCATGGAGGTGGGGCTGGGGTCGGAGCCAGCTGGGCGCGCCTGACGCGTGGGGCGTGTGGGACGTGCTCTACGCGCGGAAGGAGCGGGCGTCGCGCCCGGCCCCGCCCCCTGGGTGCGCCAGCTAGTGCAGAGGTTTGTTAGGTGCGGTGGAATCGGCGTCCACCCGAAACGACCCTGTGTTGGAGCTTCCTTGTTAATCATAGGGCTTTCAAAGGCTGAGTATTTCGGGATTGCTTCCAGAGTGGATTGCCAAATCCTTGTCCCATTTTTACAATGCTGAGGATTAGGACTCGATGGCACCTAACAACAACACACACACATATATATGTGTATATATATACACACCACACACACACACACACACACACACACACACACACACACACACACACACACACACGATTTAGCCAGAAATAGCTCAGTTTCATTGTCATTGACAGAGGATTGAACTCGGCCTCAGAGCAAGCACTCTACCAACTGAGCTAAACTCCCTTCCGGGCAGAGAGGTTCAAGAGTGCTTATGTAGAGTGTGGTACCAGGGACATTTGCCAAATTAGTCCAGAAGAAAACTAAAAGAGGGGGAAAAAAGTATAAGCTCCCGAAATACACTGTCTAGAGAAACCAGCATATCAGTATATTGCTCTTCAGTGTTAACAAATATATGATTTAATCAAAAACACACAAGTGGACTCTGCCCGGTGGCTCCTTGTCTTGTTGGCTTTTGGAACATCCATCAGGCCAGTCTGAGACGTTGATGTTTTCCATTTACTGTTTTGTTTTTCTTGAGATAGGGTCTTGCTGTGTAGCATAGGCTGGCCTTGAACTCGCGATCCTCCTGCCTCAGTCTTGAGTGCTGAGATTACACGCATGCACCACAGCGCCTGGCTTTATATACCAATTTTCAAAGAACATGTAATCATACCCACCACTTATCCAGCGGCACTGCCAGAAAGGCCATTGTTTATTCAAGCTTCTCAGTAGTCTCAAATTCTTTTTTTTTCCTTCCCTCCCTTTATTGGTAAATGTTGGTGCTGTGCAGAGTAATATAGCATTGGCTTTTTCCATTATGCAAGTATCACATCACTTTTGGTTACAATTTTATCAACTTACAAAGTTTATGGAATCTTTTGACTAACGTAGTAAAACTCATGTGCATATTTGGGTTATGTTCTCCTATTTTTCCCATGTACTCATGAAGTTGCATCATTTATATTGAGATTATCCTCTCCCCTTTTATACCTCAACTTGTTTCTTCTCCCCATCCCATCTTCCACTTGCCTTTGCTAGTTCCCTCTTGGTCTCAAATTCTTAAAGAGCAAGTGCCCTTCTGCTCTAGAGAGGAATGGTAGACATTGGAGTGGGAAGCATTAGAAAAAGTTAACTTTTGTAGATTTCTTCTTCGAATGGCCTGGTTAGTGTGGACAGGAGACTTTCTCTTTTGTAAGAAGATGGGATTGGAGTATGTGATCATTCCATTTCTGACGATCTTTGAGCCACGCTTCTGGGCCAGTTTCCAGGAGGACATGTTAAACAGGTTCGAGTGAAAAAGTAGGACAGCAAGGTGTTTGGATTCTCTGTGGATGGGGCCTCGGAGACTGCAAGCCTTGCCCCCAGCCCTCGTGTTCGGACTTTTTTTTTTTTTTTTTTTTTTTTGGTCAGGCGACGCCACGGACACCTCTACTCCTCAGTGATTGGCCTGCAGGGGGGTCCTCACGTTTGTCCAATATGGCGGCGCCCAGTGGCGAAGTGAATTGTGAGGAGTTCGCCGAGTTCCAGGTGATGAGAGTTTCATCATGTGCAAGCTTGTCCTTCCTTTTGTTTGCAGGTCCTGTTCCCTTCACTGGCTTGAGAAGGAATATAGAACAGTTGTGGAAAAAGGCCGTTTAAGGGTCCTTTCCCCCCCAAGCCATTGGAGGTCATGGGGGGGCGCAGGTTTGGCCTTGGGGACCTTGCTAGGTCGGAGGGAGATGGATGGGAATGCGTTTATAGCTCTATCTATGCAGCGAAGTCCTTGACCGGGAAACTCTGCTTCATTCTCCTGTGGTAAAGCCGAGCTCGGAATCTGTGGGTAGGGATCGTAACAACCTTAAAGTGATTTCATGAACTCAGTTCCCACCCTCTGCTATTTTTCTCCTACTTTTAAGCTGAGCTGTGGTTGGAGGAAAGAAAGCGAAAGAAAGTATTTCAGGATTGCCCCTGAAATACTTGTTAACTTGATAAAAACCAAAATAAACCATTTGGTACAATTTCCTATTTTGGTGATACAGAACATTTGGAAGCTTGGTGGGAGAATTGATTATAATTTTCCGGTGCTGTTGCCTTCCTAATCCTTAGAGAAGATTTAACATTTAAGAAAACGGTTATGTTTTTTAATATTCAAACATCAGGGATCTAGGACTTACCTGTGAATTAAAGAACAAGGATCTGGATTTTGATCATGTCACTATCAAAGTTATCTTTTCCATTGTAGGCATCAGTATACTGCTGTCTAGTTACAGAAGTGAATTAAAAAATCATGACTTTAAAAGTATATTGTATTTTTAACTAAAAGTATTGAAAAACCGTTTCATGCTTCATTGACCTATCTGTAGTTAGCTTCATCCTTTGAACAGTTTGTAGATAGTGATATTCTTGAAGGTAACTTCAAAAGACTGACTTATTTAGCAAAAATCATTTGGCTAAAGAAGTTTATGTGGGGTCTTTCCACCATTATTTGTACCCTCTTCACCACTTCAGCTGCCCTTCTGACTAGTTCAGCCCAACAGCAGCTGAACTCAGATGTGATCAGAGTCCCGAATAAATATAAATACTTGTGGAAATTTTTACTGGGGATGTAGCTCAGTGGTAGAGTGCTTGCCTGGCATGTTTTAGGCCCTGGATTCAATCCCCAGCAGTCAAAAAGAAAATAACAACAACCTGAGGCCAGAGATTTTTAATAGGCTACAACAAGTTTATGGAATTCAAAGTATATTAAACATTCAAGGTAACTGACCCATTTGTGGCCCTGGCCTTATCACATTAGTACTGTGACACTGTTTGAGTTAATGCACTCATATAACTGAGTAGTGGTAGCGGTAAGGTCTATAGGAATTTTCACTGATTTGGGAGACACTCTGGGTTCTAGTGTTGCTTCTGTCCTTAACAACTTTGTGATCTTGAGAGAATCACTTAACCCCTTTGGGAATTAACTTGAATCTGTAAAATAATATTGTGTTAAGTAACACTTAAAGTTGCTTTCATCTCTAAAGTTGTTTTAAATTTCTAAAACCAAATTTCATAGGGTCTCTTTGATAAAACATCACTTTGATTATTTATTTGGTCAGATAAGAAAAGAATGGGGCAAAAACTAAACTGTCTTCACTAGCCATTCCATTTATATAAAAAAGGGTAATAAAATGAGTCTCCTTATTGAAACCTGGGGGAAGTTTTTAAATAGTTTCTCTAGCACTTTTTCAAATATGTCATTTATAATGGAGAATATTCTGAGTTAGAATTTAAAAGACCTGGTTTTCCAGAGCTGGCCTTGGCATATAATTTAATCTGTTTGTAAATGGGCATTGACATTTGCCTCTACTGCCTCAGAGTTATACCAGAATGTAAGTGAAGGTGCTGTTTTAAAAAATGCAAAATTTTAGTATAACATTTAGGTTTAGATGAGTTTGATAAAATTATAAAGCATGGTTGACTGGCATTGTCACAAATGTGTTAGTCAAAATTTATTTATTTATTTATTTATTTATTTATTTATTTATTGCAGACCTTGGCCTCATGCATGCTAGGCAGGTGCTCTACCACTGAGCTACATCCCTAGCCCAAAGTTTGTATTTTTTTATTTTTATTTTTTATTTTTTGTGGTACTGGTGGTTGAACCTAGGGCCTTGTGTCTGCATGCTTTGCAAGTGCTAGACCACTGAGCTACGCCTCCAGCCCATTTTTTTTGACCTTTTTTTTTGAGACAGGGTCTCACTAAGTTATACAGACTGCCTCTGGTCTTGAATTTGTGATCCTCCTGCCTTAGCCTCCCTAGCCGCTGGGATTACAGGCATGCGCCACCGTGCCCAGCTGTTTGTGTTTTTTTAAAGCTATTGATATGAGGAAGAAAAACCTAATATGATATGAAAAAGAAAAACCTAATTAAACCACATCAAACCTTGGCTACTTTAAGACTCAGGAGTTTACAGTCCCTACTCCCCTAATCAAGGAATAGGATTGCACTTTCTTATCTAGGGAATGCTGGAGCTCCTCTCTCTGAACACAGAGGTGCTGCAATAAATTCCTTCACATACGGACATAGCTTCTGGTATCTAAAAGTTACCTAAAAGTTGCTTTTTCAAAAATTTGTGGTCAAGGACTTTCAGCTTTCTGCTTGGATTGCTAGGTAACACCTGTGGACTGTTTAAAGTGACCAATCAGAGAGAAATACACAGATCCCTTTGTCCACTAATCTGTAAATCCTATATAAGGAAACAGAAAAAAATAACTTGGAGGGCACAGCCTTTTTGCACCAGAAGTGCAGCTGTAGATTTACTAGCAATGAAGCCTCTTCCTCTGATAAATGTTGGTGTTCTGGTGATTCTTTCTCTGGTGGGCCTTGCTTCCTGCAACATTATTAAACCATTATGTTGTGTTGTTGTTGTTAGGTGCTGTGAAGTTGTGTCAGACTCATAGTGACCCTCATAGGGCTTTCAATGGCAGATTGTTTCGGGATTGCCTCAGGAGTGGGTTGCCATGTCCTTCTCCCATTTTTGCGGTGCTGGGAATCGAACTCGGGACCTCAGAGTCTGCAGAGCAGCGCTCTACCAACTGAGATAAATCCCAGCCCATTATGTTGTATAAGTATCCTAATCATGGAAAGCATTGCGCTGAATACAGTAGAAAAAAAAACCATGGAGGTTATGTATTTTTTATTTTAAAGATCAGGTAGACTTTTTTTAGAATCATGAAAATGTTTGAACACTACAGAGATGTTGAAAGAATTATACATGCTTATATAACCACCATCTGGATTCTATAATCAGTGATTTATTATATGTGCTCTGACCACATATTCATAATGCATCTCTCATGCATCACATAATGCATCTCTCAATTCATCCACTAATCCACTTATTTATGTATTTATTCTGGTGTATATCATAATTTGCAGGCATCAGTATACTCTACTCATTGTGTCAGTATGCATATCATTAACTAAACTTAATATTTGTGTTTTAATTTGAAGGGCAAATGTTGCACACAGTTAAGTACACAAATCTTTAAGAATACTGGTCAGAGAATACATTAATATGTACCTGTAATGCAAACTTCCATCAACATAAAGACTGATGTCATCACCTCCAAGTTTCCTCTTGCCCCTTCTGAATCAATCTCTGCTCTGATCCTATCCCTTGCAGAACTACTATTTTAATTTTTTTCATACAGCTGTATGTTTTAAGTTTAAAGAGTGTTTTTTTATTTTTGCAGTACTGGGGGACTGAACACAAACTGCAAATGCTCTTACCACTGAGCCGCACACCCAGCCCCTTTTTAATTTTTTTAATCTTAAGATAGGGTTTTCCTAAGTTACGCAGGCTGCCTCTAGTCTCAAACATTCAAACCTCCCGCCTCTGCCTCCTGAGTCTCTGGTATTACAGGAGTGCATCCTGTGTAATTTAGCAAGACCCTGCCTCAAGATAAAAAAAATAAAAGGGGTTGGGGTACATCTCAGTTGTAGAGCACTTACAAACTATGTGTAAGGCCCTGGGTTCAGGTCCCCAATACCACACACACACACACACACACACACACACACACACACAAATTGAGCGCCCAGAATCCCATTTTAATATTTGTTTAACAACCTATAGGGTATTATATTAGTTTACCCAGGCTACTATAACAAAATACCAAAGATGAATGATTTAAACAACAGAAATTTAGATTCTTACAGTTTGGGGTTAGAAGTTCAAGATTATGTTGCTATTAGGATTGGTTTCTGGTGAGGCCTTTTCCTGGCTTGCAGACGGCCACCTTTTCATTATGTCTTATATGACACCCTCATCTTTTTGTGTGTGTTTGTGGTACTTGTGCTTGAACCCAGAGCCTTGTGTATACTTTGGAAGTGCTCTACCACTGAATGCCGTTTTTTTTGTTTTGTTTTGTTTACGGTACTGGGGGTTGAACTCAGGGTCTCGCGCCTGCATACTTTTCAAGTGCTGGACCACTGAGCTGCTCCCCTAGACCTTTTTTTTTTTCACTTTTTGAGACAGGGTTTCGCTAAGTTACACAGACTGCCTCTGGTCTCAAACTTGCGATCCTCCTGCCTCTACCTCCCAAGCTGCTGAGATTACAGGTGTTCGCCATCACACCCTGTTGTTGTTGTTGTTGTTGTTGTTGTTGTTGTTGTTAGGTGCCGTCGAGTCGGTATCTGACTCATAGCGACCCTCTGTACAACAGGGGAAACACTATTGTCAGTGCTTCTCTGCTGTTCATAGGGTTTTCAATGGCAGATTGATTTTGGGAGGGGGTTGCCAGGTCCTTCTCCCAAGCCTACAGCTTCTGGTGTTCCCAGGTGGTCTCCCATCCAGGTACTAACCAGGCCTAACCCTGCTTAGCTTCTGAGATCTGACAGGATCGGCTGCCACAGGGGTAGAGCTGCAGGCATCACACCCTGTAGCACCGATTTTTTTTACTTTGAGTCAGGGCCTTGCTAAGTTATACAGGCTGCTACTGGCTATGAACTTACAATCCTCCTGCCTCCACCTCCTAAGTCATTGGGATTAACAGATGAGTACCACTGCACCTAGCATGACCTTTTCTTTATGCCTGTGCATAGATGGAGAGACATCTTTGTTGTCTCTTCCTTTTCTAAGGACAACAGTTCCATCATATTAGGATCCTACCACATTGCTTCTCTATATTTTTACTAAGAGCAAGTGTAGAACCTGCCCTTATGACCTCCATTTTATTTTTTTAAGAGGTGAGATGCCACTATGTTCCCCAGGCTCACCTTGAACTGTCTTAAGTAGTCCTCCCTTAACCTCCTAAATAGCAGAAACTACAGGTTCATGCCATCATGTTTGGCTATGATCTCCACTTAAGTCTTCATGACCTTCCTAAAAGTGATATCTCTAGGGGATTAGGGCTTTAGCATGTACTTTGGGGGACATAATTTGCCCATATACAGATAACTACCAGCAATCAATTCCCAGCACCGCAAAAATGGGAGAAGGACCTGGCAACCCACTCCCAAGGCAATCCTGAAACAGCCATTGAAAATCCTGTGAGGGTCGGTATGAGTCGGATACCGACTCGACGGCACCTAACAATAACAACAACAACCAGCAATCAGGCACTTGGGGACACCCTAGTGGACAGGGTATAAAACAAGAAACTTAATCTAAGTGGGCATATAAATCATGTAGAAGACCCTGAAAATATCAGTAGAATGCCATAAAAGTTCAGAGAGAAATCAGATAGTAATTGAATTGGACCTTAGGTCAATAGGACAAGGAATTCTAGGCAGAGGTGATAGTATATTGGCAAAATATTTTATGTACAGTCCTGTGTCACTCAACAATGGGAATACTGAGAAATGTAGTGTTAGATGATTTTATTGAGCTGCTTGATGCAATCAAAATATGTATATAGGAGATTCAGGAGAAGCTGCAATAACTAGAAGGAATATACTCTAATGATAGAAAGTATGGAATAATAAATATATATTCTGGTAACATTCATTTACTACTGGTTTTGAGTATTATATACTGTACATGATTGTATGTGCTATATTTTTATATGACTGGCAGCACATTAGGTTTGTTTTCACCAGCAGCTTCATAAACACATCAGTAATACATTGTGACACAACATTGGCTACAACAGCACTTAGTAACAGGAATTTTTCAGCTGTGTTATAATCTTATGGGACCACCATTATGTATGTGGTCTGTCAAAATGTTATGTGTGCATAATTGTGTTTGGGAGAATAGTGCATCAGTATTGCTGGAATACAGGATTTGCACAGGGGCACATTGGAGTTGCACAAAGATTGAAACCAGGTTATGTAAGGCCTTGAATGCCAATCATGAGATCGGGGAATCATTTTTGAGTAGAAGCAATGAGATGATGATCAGTGAAGTGCTTTAGGAAGATTCTTCATCGCTGCCCCTGGTTTTGTTCAGGGCTTGTGACTATTGCAGCTTGCTTTTTGCATTGGGTCTCCCCATCTTCTGTCACTTTTTTCTCTAATATAGTCCCTTCAGCCTAATCTCTGTAATATGGTAGATTCATGCTATTATCTTCTGATTTTTAGAATCTTAACTATATGTCTCAGTTTTAGGCTAAGGTCACTAAGTCCAAAGTATTAAACATGGCAGATAAGACTTTTTAAAATCCAATCCTAAATGCCTCTCTCTAGACAGATAGATCTCTTCCCACTGCCCTTATTCATACATGTTTCTCCCCACCTCTTCTCCTCATTCAACATATATTTGAACCCTATTGCCCAGTCACATAGGCTTACTTTTTCTTGAACCCATCATGTTCTGTCATTTCTGTGCCTTTTTTTTCACTTATTGCCTCTGAAATCTCTTGTTCTTGACCCCGAGACCCAGTTTATATATCACCTGTACAAAATCAACTACATAGTCCTTCCTAGAATGTTTATATTTTGGTATGTCTCTTAGGAATATTTATTCACCTATACATAATGGATTTCAAGTCATATGGTGATTAGATACAGACTAAATAGATAATTTGCTAACATCCACAATGGTTCCTTTTGAAACATTTCCAGCTGCACTCTGTTACTGTCACTGCTATTAGAGAACTCTGACAGTTGCAAGGAAGTCTGTGTTTCTGGCTTGGGGGAAGCACAGTACGAGCATTATTATAAAAACAAGTTTGATTTACAAGGTCTGTCTGAAAAGAGTGTCATGTGAATGAGATCTACTTGTGGATATTTTCAGGAAGAGGAAAAGGAGAGGAAATGTTAAGGGAGTTCCAGATCATTCTTTGGAGTACATTGTATTTTAGTCATAATAACCCTTTTCCCAGCCCTTATATGCCCAAAAAACTGCCTCCGGTAACAATAAAAGGATTTTATATAGATTATGATATACTTGTAGGGGCTACAGAAAGTTTTCTTTACTCCCTACTACTAAATATGGACACTCCAGTATGTAAATTGCCTTTCAACTGGTTGAGATTTTTGATCCGTAATTAAAGATAAGACATAAAATGCATTTCTAAGAAAAGTACCTGAATAATTTTAAAGGGTTAGCCTAAAATTACAGATTCATAATACATTAAATATCTTAGCGTTTTGAGAAAAAGGAAGGGAAGCTGAGGGAACTACAAGAGCTGTCTTTTGCTATGGTTTGGCATTTAGAAGCTGATTGGGGTTCCAGTTACTACCCTGAACCTCTGTAGCTTTCTGAGAACCACTAAACTGTATGTGTTTATATATTACCTCTGTGGACATATGTTTCATTGTCTTGTATGTGATGTTTATTTGGGGATACCTTCTGTATATTTTCTTGGTAAATTTGTGTGTATGAGAGAGAATGCTATTGGGTCTAGACATTGGATTGGTAGTAATTCCTCATAAATGATACACCTGATTTATTGGCTGTATTTTTGTGCTTGCATTCACCTTCATTTGCTTTTAGTCTGTGAGAGCCACCTAAGCTTTTTCCCTAGACCCCTCTTGGTGTTGCTGTAAGAGCTCTGGTACTTTTTCCACTGTAAGGAAACATAAGCCTAGTAAGGCATATAGTTCTTTTCTTTCTTTCTTTCCAATTTTGAAAGAAATGCTTTCCTGTATCTTACCACTTCCCTTAAGAATAGCTTAACAAATTATTTTATTGGAGGAGAATATGGCCGTAGTGATTAAGATACAGCCAGTGTTCACACTCAAATACTGGTTAAAGTTCAGAGTCAGTAAAAGCTCTTAAAAATGTTAAGCTGCATAATCTTTCCCCTAGATTGCTATGTCAGTTTCCTAACTGATCCTTTCATATCTACTCCTATTTTCTCTAATCCATTTTCTACACTTGAAACTAAGCAGTCATTTCAGGACACAAATTTGATCATGTAACCCCACCATACTTAAAACATTTCAGTCATTCTCTGTAGCTCTCAGGATATACTAAGCCTATAACATAACCTATAATAGTGGGCATCATCCTATACCATGTTTTCTCTTACTCCTTTTACTTAAGCCATATTAACTTTTCATTCTATTCATTCTATTTAATTTTTTTTTTCCGTCTGTGGTACTTGAGGGTTGAACCCAAGGCCTTGTGCATGCTGGGAAAGTGTTTTGTCACTGAGCTGCACCTCCAGCCCCATTTTTACATTTTTATCTTGAGACAGAGTCCCACTAAGTTGCACAGGCTGCCTCTGGTCTTGAGCTCATGGTCCTCCTACCACAGCTTCCACAGTACCTGTGGAATTTCAGGTTTGCACCACAGCACTTGGCCCATAATTATTTTAAATGGCTCTCATCAAAGTCATTCTATGTACTACTTCTTAATTGCATTCAACTTGACTATTCCCTCCTTTAAACCTTTCCTCTTTTGATTTCTATGATATTATAAACTTATTCCTTTACTTTCAGGTGCTGGAGTTCCTTCTTGATCATTGGTCCCCTTCACTCCCTATAATCTCCCTATTGTCATGGCTTGAAGTAACATCCGTTGGTTCATGTTATTCTAGCCTGATCAGTGTCAGACTGGTATGTTTGACTTTCTGCTGTACTCAGATATCTTAATAGGCAGCTTAAACTCAGCAAGTCCAAAAATAGAACTTTTTGGAATGAACATAACTCTGTGTGTGTGTGTGTGTGTGTGTGTGTGTGTGTGTGTGTGTCTATGTATGTGTATTTGTGTGTATGTTGTTGTTAGGCACCATCGAATCAGGTCCAACTCATAGTGACCCTATGTAGACCAGAACAAAAGACTCCCCCACAGTGTGCCCTGCTAGGCTCTATTTCAGTGCTTCTCTGACAGTCATAGGATTTTCGATGGCTGATCATTTCAGGATTGTTTCAGAAGTGGGTCACCAGGTCCTTCGCCCAAGCCTACAGCACCCAGTATTCCCAAGTGGTCTCCCATCCAAGTACTAACCAGGCCAGACCCTGCTTAGCTTCTCAGATCTAACAAGATTGGATGCCAGGGGGCTATGGCTGCAGACTTGTGCATGTGTGCATGCACATGCACACACACACACACACACATTTGACAAAATTTCTAACATACACTAAAGGATAAATAATACCAGGAACGTCATGCACTCAACTCCCAGCTCCAACAATAAATTCATGGCTATCCTTCTTTCATCTACACAGTCTACTTCTGCGACTTGCTCTACACTAGCCACATTACTTTGAAGCATATTCCAGGCATCATATCTTTTTTTCTATAAGTATTTCAGTCTCTAAAAGATTATAATTTCTTAACACAATAGCAATGTCACATATAATGAACCATAATCCTTAATATCATCAAATAGCCTGTGAGTCACCACAGAATTCTTGATCTTCCCACTCCTTCCAGATCTCTTCCTTCCCCAGCTTTCCCTAACCCTCATCAATAAATACATTTAGCTGCTCAGGCCTTATACCTAAAGTTGTCCTATTTTCTTTTCTCATCCGCTCCCATCAATTTATCAAGTCCTACCATCTCTATTTTAAAAATGCCTTAAATCCAACTACCTCTCCCTAATTTTATGGCTATGGCTTTATCAAAACATCTTTATCTCTTGATTAGACCACCATAGTCACCTTGTTTCTATTCTCTCCTTCTATATTATTCTCCACATAGCACCCAAAGTTATCTTTTTCCCCCTAGTAATCTTATTAGTAATTTTTAGTGTACAGCTTCATGGTCTCATGATGGCATTTCCATACATGCATTTCATTGTACATTGCTCACATTCACTTCCCCCATTCCAGTGGTCCCCCTTCCACTTTCATGCCTTGTTTGTGTGTCTGTCTGTCTGTCTGTCTATCTATCTATCTATCTATCTATCCATCCATCCCAGTTTTGCCTTCAGGGCAAAATTTGTGAAATTTCCTTTCCATTTTCCCATTACCCTTTCTTCTTGCCCCTTCCCTCTTTTCTTTAGTACATTATCTTTTCCTTTATGACCCCTTCTACTTCCATGGTGTATATGTTTTAATACTGAATATATATTGAAGTCTTAACATCCACATGTCTACAGCCCTACCACCCAGCATCTGATCTCGTCAGATCTCGGAAGCTAAGTGGGGTCGGGCTTGATTGGGAGACCATCTGGGAATATCAGGTGCTGTAGGTTTGGGAGAAGTACCTGGCAGCCCACTTCTGAAACAATCAGCCATTGAAAACCCTATGAATAGCAGAGAAGCACTGACATGGTGCCGGGCGTGGTACAGTGTTAGGTAGTGTTTCATTCTGTTGTACATAGGGTTGCTATGAGTCATACTTCACTCAATAACATCTAACAACAACAACAAGAACATCCACATACATGACAAAACAGGTAATATTTGTCTTTCTGGGTCTGGCTTATTTCACTGAAAATGATGATCTCTAGTTCCATCCACTTTCCAGCAAATGTCATAATTTTGTCCTTCATGGCTGAATAAAACTGCATGGTGTATATATACCACATTTTCCTTATCTGTTCATCCTGTTGATGGACAGTTAGGTTGTTTCCATGTCTTGGCTATTTTAAATAACACCTCAATAAACATGAATAACCAGGTACCTATGTTGTATATTGACTTATATTCCTTTGGATATGTATACTCAGGAGTGGTACAGTCGGGTCATTTGGTAGTTCTATTTTTAGTTTTTTGAGGACCCTCTAAACTGATTTCCATAGTGGCTAAACCAACCTGCATTCCCACCAGCAGTGTAGTAGGGTTCCTTCTCCCTGCATCCTCCAGCAGCCAGATTACTCTTTTTAAAAAATTAATGTTACAGAATTCTTAGCTCACATGTTATGTTCTTAAGCCTCTCTTGGTCTCCTTCCCCAAAGTAGTCCCAATCCCCTACTTGATTACTCTTTGTTCCATGACTTTAGTTTGTGCTCTTTCTCACAGTACTTTCAGTATTTGAAATTATCTTGTTCATGGAGGTATTGGTTTATCATCTGTCTCCTTCAGAAATTCCATAAGAGCAAATACCTTTTGTGTTTCATTCACCACTGTGGCCCTAGAGTTTGGAATGGTGCCAGAAACATAGTAAACATTAGTAAATATTTTTTGAATGCAGAGTGAGTTAATAGATGAATGAACTCCATGGTACTCTTACTCCTGCATTATTTAAAGAAGAAAGATTGCTGAAGGTTTTCACAGCTAAGAAAAACTGTATCCAAAAGGTACAATTAAACCTTGGCTTCAGAAGATCAATTTAGGTAGGGGAAAAGAAAGTTTCAAAAGAAGTTTTCAGGGTAAGTGCAGATTTTGGTTTTTGTTTTGCTTTGCTTTGTTTTGAAACAAAGTTAGAAAGCTTATTAGGTAGGGGTAAGTGATAGTACATCTGTTAGGATAAGCATAGGTGCTCAGAGAGAAAGAGATGTTTAAGAAAAGAATCATCATACACGTCCAAGACATGGACGCAGGCTTCTCACGAGAAAGAAATCCTTAAATTTTTAAAAGAGGAATTTTAAAAAAACATAGACAAGCTGTAGGAGGTAAAATTGGTAAAGTGGTCCCTGTCTGCTGTGTACTTGTAAGTGCTACCATCATTTGTTTGGAATTTACCACAGTATGTAACTTCCACTGTATATAGCATCCTATTTAAAATGGTGGTTGTCTAGTGAATATGTTGAGATTATCCCCTGAAGAATACCAGTTTACAGAGAATACTACAAACAAAAATAGAATGATACCAATGTACAATGATATGTATGTATGGAAATGTCATAATGAGACCCATTAAATTATACATTAAAAATTACTAATAAAAAATAGAAAGGTGCAGGAAGAAGAGACAAGATAATGAACTTCATATTAAGCCTACCTTTCTTGTACTTTATTAGTCTAAATTATGGACCTTCTGCAGGCTACTTTGTCTCTAGATTGAAATCTTGAAAAGGCAATTAAATTCAATAATTAAAGATTAGTGGAATGATAGGAACAGAATCTAGACTACAGATTTAGATTGAACAGACTAAATGGTTATTATAACTGTAAATACTGTTTATGGTACCTTCACAGAATAGAATATTTATGCAGCTATTAAAAATGTCTTCAAGGAAGGAGGAAGAGTGTAGCTCAGTGACAGACCATTTGCCTAGCAGGTGTGAGGCCCTGGGTTCAGTCCCCAGGACTTCCCAAAAAAAAAAAAAAAAAAAAAAAAAAAGATCTTTAAGGCATTTTGAGTAACAAAAGAAAAATGCTCATAATATAATGTCATAAAGCAAGATTTTTAAAATGTTACATGGTACCTCAATTTTATAAAAAATATTCAGAGCAGGGTGTGGGGACACATACCTGTGATCCCAGCACTCAGGAGACAGAGGTAGGAGGGTTGCAAGTTTGAGGCCAGCCTAGGTAACATAGCCAGTTCCAGTCCAGCCTGGGTTCAGCCTGGGTTACATGAGACCCTGTCTGTAGCAAAAAAAAAAAAAAAAAGAGAGAGAGAGAAAAGAAAACAAAAAATTCATAGATATATGTAGAAAAGAAGATTAAAGAGACCTGTTAATATATTGATAATGATTAAGTTGTTGTTGTTGTTAGGTGCCATCGAGTCGGTACCCGACTCATAGCGACCCTCATAGGGTTTTCAGTGGCTGACCATTTCGAGATTGCCTTGGGAGTGGATTGCCAGGCCCTTCTCCCATTGTTGTGGTGCTGGGAATTGAACTCAGGACCTCAGAGACTGCAGCACAGTGCTCTACCAACTGAGCTAAATCCCAGCCCTATGATTAAGTTAGGATGAGTTTTTATTTAAATTTTTTTCTCCAATTTTTCTAAAATAAAGGCAATACTTTAATCATAATAAAAGTTTTAATTTTAACAAATGGGTGAAGAAAAGAATGAAGGAGTTGGTTTCAGCCATGGATTTGATAAAGAAAAAAAGATGGTAGTTGACAGGGGTAGAAAGTCATAAAAAGCAAAGTGGCTTTTAATATGTATTAATATTGAGTATTAACTTGGATGTTTTCAACAATATGCGTATGTTGTTGTTGTTAAGTGCCGTCGAGTTACTGAGTCCAACTCATAGTGACCTTATGTACAGCGGAACGAAACACTCCCTGATTCTGTGCCAGGCACATGATCTTATTTATGTTTAAGCCCTTGTTGCGGACATTGTGTCAATCTGGTGGAGGGTTTTCCCTTTTTTTTCGTTCACCAGTCATTCTCCCAAACATGATGTCTTTCTCCAGGGATTGGTCCCTCCTGACTACATGTCCAAAATATGTAAGACACAGTCTAGTCATCCTTGCTTCCAAGGAGCACTCTGGTTGCACTTCTAGGACAGATCTGTTGATTCTTTTGGCAGTCCATGGTATATTTTGTTGAGTTCTGTCTGACTCATAGTGACCCTGATAGGGTTTTCAATGGATGATTATTTCAGGATTGCCTTGGAAGTAAATTGCCACATCCTTCTCCCATTTTTGTGGTGCTAGGAATTGAACCTGGGATCTCAGAGACTGCAGAGCAGTGCTCTACCAACTGAGCTAAATTCCAGCCCAATATGTGTATACCTAGTATATAATTCTGTTTTCTTGATGATTTTTCACCAATCATGGTTTTTGTTGTTGTTTTGGAGTTTTGCTGTTGTTTTAAAGTTAAGAAACATTTAAAAACACAAGGATATACTGCTAGAAACTTGTCCCAGAGTTTATGTTAACTGAACACACAATATAGCTGATGCCCTTTATCTAATGACAAGTAAAAAGAAGTGCCATGGTCACAATGTTGGGAAAAGGGACTATGGCATATAGGTAAATATTCAGTAGCCTTCTTTCCCCACCCTCTAAGTTTTGGGGACAGGTAGAATTGAATTTAGGGCCTTGCACATCCTAGGCAAGTGCTCTACCACTGAGCCAAACCTCCAATCCCTTTTTAGAATTTTTTAGTTTGACACAGATTCTAGGTTGAACAGGCTCCCTCTGGCCTCAAACTCATGATCCTCCCTCAGCCTCCAGAGCACTGGGATTACAGGATTGTGCCACTGCACTTGGCTTTTTGTTTGTTTTGTTTGTTTTTGAGGTGCTAGGAATGAATCCCCGGGTCTCCTGGATGTTAGACACGTGTTCTACCACTGAGCCACAGCTCCAGCTACTCAGTCTAGTTCGCTGCTCTTTTGGTATTATTTCTCTTTGGGTTTTTTGAAATTTGGAGGCTTTTTTGAGGGGAAGGAGAGCCTTGGGAAATGTGAGCCAGGGTCACTAAGAAAAGCTAAAACTAATTTCTATTTTGTTGTGGATAAGAAAACTGAAGACATTTTATTTCTTCCTTAGCAGTATGTTTTGTTTTGTTTTTAACACAAAAATAATATACAGTCAGTGAAAAATCTAAAGAACTAAAAGCTTAAAACTAAAGTATAGGGTATAGTATAATTTCTGTGAGTTAACTGCTAATAGTTTCTCACGTATCTTTCTAGCACCACATTTTACAATGACAGGTAAGAATAGAACAAGCAATTATGCTGGAGTTGTAGAGAACATGTAGTAATAAAGTTCAGGAGAACTGGTTTTTTGGGATGTATGCTGGAACTGGAAAGACACATACTATTTGCTAAGCATCATGCCAGCAAATAGGATTTAAATATGAATAAAACGATCTAACCAGTAAGGTGTTCATAGATGGGCCACAGAGACCTACTTGGTGCCCGCTGTTTGAACTACTATTACATAACCTATGTATCATCCTTAAAACAATGATTTCCTTATGATTACACTATATATAGCTTGGTTTCCTCACTCCTAAATTAAAGGGTTATAAAATATCCAAGACTTTATGTTTTGCTTAAATACTTCATTTTTTATCACTTAACATTCCATTCAGTATATTCTTTTATTTTAAATATGTATAGGAATTACTCAAGGTGATGAGGACAATTGATGACAGAATAGTACATGAATTAAACACTACGGTTCCAACAGCTTCCTTTGCAGGGAAAATCGATGCCAGCCAAACCTGTAAACAACTTTATGAGTCTGTAAGTGTATCTTTTGAATATCTCTTTTCTGCTTCTTTCGTTCCTTTCTTTACCGGCAAAATAAGAAATCCATTGGCACATACCTAAACTGTGAATAAATAAATGACATCTTCATGTGTCCTTACCCATACCTGAGAGTGTATAAAATTTTTTATCTGGTTTCTACAAACTAAAGAAAATGTGTGATCTTATGTCCAAATCAGTAAAGAGATGCTTCTAAAGAATGGGAGCAGTCATTGTTTTGGCCTCTTCGTTCATAGCTTTTAACTGAAGGAGACCATATGGGCAAAGTGATGAAGGAGAGCATGAAACAGGGAAGACAGGAACAAGAACAAGGACTATGAATGAACAAGTCCCAAGAGGTCAGACAGAATGAAAGATCACACCTTTCATAGGTTCTTTTTTACCTCACTTATCAGGAAGGGGACTAGAAGCATATGGCAGATGGGAGAGGAGGAAAGCCACAGATAAACTGTCCTTTCCTGAGGCTTTGGTTTCTCAAGTATATATTTCATTGCCTCCTTTATTTTTCTTTTGAGTTTTCAAAAGCAACAGGAAATAATGTTTCAGCTAAATATTTTTACAGTTTACTTATATCCTTTCATTAAGTTGGAAGCTAAAGGTGAAATGACATTCACTGTGTTAAGCTCTACCACTGAGCCTAGCATGGTGGCACATGCCTGTCCTGCCAACACTCAGAGACAGAGGCAGGAGGGTTGTGAGTTCAAGGCCAGCCTTGTCCACATAGCAAGTTTGAAGCCAGCCTGGGGTATGGCAAGACCCAGTCTCAAAACAAAACAACAACAATAACAACAAACAAACAGCAACAAAACATGTAACACCACCAGGTTACTTTGTGGATCGGTAGTCATATAAAGAAGGTATTACTTAAAACCTGAAATTCAAAATCATTTTTGGACAGACTTACTTCAGTTAAATTCAGAGCATTAGCTGCTGATATTTTCTGTTCTGCTTTTACATTAAAGCATGTCATTTTATTGAGTGATCAGGTAAGTCTTGTGGTTTTAGAAAATTGAAAGGTATAGACTTTGATGAATAGAATCCAGTAATTGGGAGTAGTAGGGTGAGTCCAAGTCCTAATTCACTGTGAGGTTGTTTGACAGTTCACTTAGTTTCTTAGGTGTCTCTGACTAAAGAACTAGAAATTTATGGTCACTTTGTGATACCTCCTCTTGTTCCACTACCCATATAATTTCTACTATTCAATTTTTCCATTTACAATCTTCTTGTTACCTTAGAGTTTTATAGTATTGTGGTTAACAACATGGATTCCATGTCTAGATTAAATCTCACCTCTGCTGCTTCCTTGAATATGTTACATAATCTTTGTCTAAGTTTCCTTATTTGTAAATAGTATGATAGTAGTACCTAGTTCATAGGCTCATTAGAGAATTGAGTTAATGTAAATTGCTTATTGTACTGTTCTACATAAAGTATTTGCTTTTGCTATTACCACATGTTCTTTAATCTGCATTATTGCATTGTATTGTCTTTATGACATGTACAGCAGTTCTATAATTTTCCCCCAAACCAGTTCTTGACCACAAATCTAATCTGCACACGGTTCTAATCCACATCTGATTTTTTAGCCATCTATAATTGTTGAAAGGGTGAGGATTAGATTCAAGAATATGTGATATTATGACTTCAAGTAGGTTTGCACCAGATATTGAGCCTCCAGAGGCCCTAGCTAATAAGTACCACTGAGTTCCTTCACATGTTGTCTCAGTGGAAAAGAAATCTGTGAAAGAGCCAAGTTGTTCATAGTTTCCTTGACTTACTTTTAGTCCCTGACACAGCTTCCTTCTATAGCTGATGAAGAAATGATATATAAAGTTATTATAAAGCACAAATTTTAGATATTGCAAATCTCAAAGGTATACTCACAGTAAAAGTAAAATAATCTCAGTGAAATCTCCTGACTAAACCATAGTTCCTAAGATGTAAATCTTAGCTTCACATTTTTTATTACCAAGGTAAACATATATATTATTTTTGGTGTACTTAAAGGTTGAACCCAGGGCCTTGCAAGTGCTCTGCACTGGGCCACCCCTCACCCCGAGCCTATTTTTTACTTTTTATTTTGAGCCAGGATCTTGCTAAATTATGCAGGCTGCCTCTAGCCTTGAACTTGTGATCCTCCTTGCCTTTGCCTCCCTAGTCACTGGGATTGTAGGTATGCACAACTGCACCAAACTTAGACATAAAAATTATGCTGAACAATGAAACCTGTGAGCTTGAAACAGTGCTTTACAAATATAAATTTTGAGGGTACCATTAAAACATTTCTGTAATTATAGGAGTATGCTTGAAACCTGACCATCATACCTTACTAATCAAGTCAAAAATAGATTTGGACTGTTTTATTGTATGTGTTACACCAAAGTGAGGTTATTAACGAGTTGGTCTATCAACTGTTCTTATTTTCAATCAGTCCACACAATTTATGCAACCACTGTGTTTCTTAATTGTTTTTCTAATACTTATACTTTAAAATCTTGAAAAGAAAACCAGGTGTGATGACATGTGCCTGTAATCCTAGTGTTTAGGAGGCTGAGGCAGGAATATAACAAATTTAAGCCTTGCCTGAGCTACATAACAAGACCATGTATAAATAAAATGTTTTTTTAAAAAAATCTTGAAAAAGGCTTTGTCTTACATAGGTAAACTGAACATTTCTTCGTTTTCCTTTATTGTAATTGAGTTTCTCTACATGGTTTAGGTTTATTTCCCTGTTGACAACATGAGACTGAAAAAAAGAAGAAGGGACAAAAAAAGAGAAAGAATAGCATTAAGTGACCTGAAGGATAGATATAGGATAGAGGAATACATGGATGGAACAGTGAGGACAGACAGGGACAGAGGGTAAAGACGACTAAATGAAATGCTGGGGAACCATAGGAAAGCAGGGGAACCACAGGAAGGAGGTACAAGAAATACTGGGGGCATATTGAGGAAGAAGACAGCACAGATCTCATCCCTTCTACCTTCAGAAGCACTCCCTTTTGTCTCTTGTTAAGTGATTTAGCTTAACAATCTCTTACATAGATTCAGGGTGTTTTTTTTTTTGTTGTTTTTTTTGTTTTTTTTGGTTTTTTTTTGTTTCTTTCTTTTCTTTTTTTCTTTTTTTCTTTTTTAAGACAGGATCTCACTGTGTAGCCCAGGCTGGCTTCAAACTCTCAGTCCTACAATCCTCCTGCTTCTGCCTCCTGAGTGCTGGGATAACAAACATGGGCCCAGCACTTGGTTTATAGTTTAAAATTTTTAAATTTGTTTCAGAAAATATTTCTAAAGTTTCAAAATAAGGATTTTTTTTAAATACTAAAATGTGATAAGTTGATGTGATTTCTTTCCCCCTTTCTATTTCTTTGCTTTTTTAGTTGATGGCAGCTCATGCCAGTAGGGACAGAGTTATAAAAAATTGTATAGCCCAGACATCAGCAGTAGTAAAAAACCTCCGAGAAGAGAGAGAGAAGAACTTGGATGATTTAACGTTATTAAAGCAACTTAGAAAAGAACAGACAAAGGTAAGTTGAATAGAATTTACATTTCTCAGGCAAAGGTTTTCCAAACATAGCCTTCAAAATAAAAGCAGTTTTTAATATGCAAAATTTTAATTAAGATACGGTTGTTACTTAAAAAACTGACCAGGAGACTAATCATTCATTTTTAGCAGGCTTTTGTTTTATTTCATTTTATTAATGAATGTGCATTTCATAAACAGATGCAGTATAGAAACTTCATGCAAAATAAGCATGGAATCATTTTATTTCCATTCCTTTACTTGTTTCCCTACTGTTAAAGGATTGATACAGACCAATACCAATCAGAAACTCGGGGAAAAGCAAATCTGTATGAGCTTCTTGAGGCTTAACTTGAAAAGAAACATTTCTTAATGTATTTATATGTTGAAAATACTTCTGATTTCATTCTGTAGAAATCTGCTGAAGTGTAATACAGATTACTTAACTTTAGGATATTACCCTCTTTGGCCATAAAAATGTTGTTGTTATTGTTAGGTGCCATTGAGTCAGTATCTGACTCACAGCGACCCTATGTACAACAGGTGAAACACTATTGTCAGTGCTTCTCTGCTTTTCATAGGGTTTTCAATGGTGGATTGATTTTTGGGAGTGGGTTGCCAGGTCTGTTTCCCAAGTCTACAGCCCCTGGTGTTCCGAGGCTGTCTCCCATCCAAGTATTAACTAGGCCCACCCCTGCTTAGCTTTAGAGATCTGACGGGATCAGATGCCACAGGGCTAAGGCTGCAGTCCATAAAAATGTAATACTATTTGAATATAATTAGATGCCCTAGTACCTCCTTATAATTTATTTCTCTACTGTGTAGAAATAGTTCTCAGTCTTTGTTTTGGACCACCTTTTTTCCATTCATCCAACATCCCTGCAGTGTTTTTACTTTTAAGAAAATAACAAGTGCTCCCCCAGGGCTATGTGAGAGGAATCCTTATTTTTTGTAGTCACCATAATGTAGGTAAGATGTGGACTTTAGGATATAGTTAATGAAGCAGGACTCTTTTCTTTATAGTCCTATATGTGAGATGTCAAGAAAACAGTTCAAATATATAGTAAATAGTCATCCATTGGTACTATGGGGGCTGGTTCCAGGACCCTACCCTCCACCCACTGGAAATACCAAGATCTATAGATTCTCAAGTCCCTTATATAAAATGGCATAGTATTTGCATATAACTTGTATACATTGTCCCTTATACTTTAAGTCACCTGTAGATTATTTATAATACCTAACACAATATAAATGCTATATATAGTTAGTTGTTATATTGTTCAGGCAGTAATGACAAGGAAAAAATTGCATAGTATATATGCAGTTTGTTTTCCAAATATTTTTGATCCCTAACTGTTTGAATCCATGGGTGCAGAATTTACTGATACAGAGAGCTGGCTGTATTTTATTATATGTAATATATTGCTGTGTTTTGGTTTTGTTTTATTTTTTTTTTTGTCCTTGAGGGAACTCTTTGTAATTTCAAACTTAGAATTTGCAATAAGGAACTCCCATGTACCTTTTACCTGTATTCCCTTATTGTTTACATTTTGCCCCACCTGCTTTACAGTTCATTCTTTTCATCCTTTCTACTTTGTCCTCCTTGCCCTCCTTCCTCTCCCTCTCTCTCCACACACCTGTACTCTTAGATACATTCTTTTCCTGAAGAATTTTGAGAACATGTTGGACATACTGTACCCCTTTACTCTTCAATGTTTGTTATTTCTTAATAACAGGGACTTTTTCTTACATATTCCTCATTCAGTTGTCAAAATCTTGTCTGTATTTTAAGATGGCACAATAGGTGACTTATAGATCCTTGTGGGTCAGGTGACTAAAAATCCAGTATGGAAAGGAATCATGCTTTTCATATTGGGCAGTTACGAAATTTGTCCTTTGTAGCCAAACTTTGAAAGGGGGACCTTGCCATCTGTCTCAAGCCTTCAGTAGAAAAGAAAAAGCTTTGTGGCTGCACGTCAGGTGAGAAGGCCACACTACAGCACTTTCTTAGTCATTCTGCCAGTTCATTGTGTCTCCCTGGACACACGCCTCACCCACTATCTTTGCTGCTCTCTTCATAAAGACTACTGCTTCGGGTCTGTACTCCGTACCTGTTCATTCATCAAGGGTAGTGGATTTTTCAGATGGTGAACTTAAGCTATAATGTTCATCTTACTCTACCCCTGATGCTCATGAGGGCTTCTACATTATTTATGTAAAACTGGTCAAAGTCTAGGTGGCTTTGGATTTTGTATTTTTTAAAGATGTTGGCAAAGGAAACAGTAAGTCAAGACTGTTAAATCAGAATTGGAAAGATCACTATTAGCAAATTAAGTTAGAGAGTATAGTGACTCTTGTTAGTGGAGAGCAAAGTTCAGAACTAACCCATGGTTGTTTGGGCGAGATTGTGCCACATTATTTGCTCAGTCCTCAGGTCTGCCTCTTTGTCCTTAGGGCCCAGAAACAATCACCCGGATGCCAGCAGCAAAGAGGGATTTAGAAAGCAATCAGTGACTTATATAAAGTTTGCTTTCTAGCCTGATACTGGATAGGAGGGCAGCCATGAGTAGTGCCTCAGCAAATAAGAACTGTGAGTTTTCTATCTTCAAGTTTGCTGTGAAGATTTGAGATTAGAAAGAGAGGTCTTGGAGACGCTCTGGCTTTACGTCTTCATTTTCTGTATGAAGAAACCAAGGCTCAGAGATAATAACTGATATCCCCAAAGTCACAAGCTAGTAAATGGTAGAGCTTGGGCCTCAACTCCTCTCTTCGAACTCTGGGTTCAGTTTCTTTATGTGAAATTGTGACTAGTAGTCAAATTCTTGGCAGAAGGGCCTGGCAATCCACTCCCAAGGCAATCCCGAAGCACTCAGCCATTGAAAACCCTATGAGGGTCGCTATGAGTCGGATACCGACTTGACGGCACCTAACAACAACAGTCAAATTCTGGTTACTTTTGTGAGCCTGTTTTATTTATATACAGAGATGCTGATCTAAAAATCCCCTGTTCTCTACCTAGGTCCTTAACTCAGAAAAAAACATTCTCTTGTATGGAACTCTATAGCTTCTGTCACCTATTAGTGGCCTTTGAGAGGAAGTTTACTTGTTTAAGACCTAGAGCCTCAAAAACCACCATCTCAGAGATGACAGTTTATTGGTGGTATTGGTGCCATTCTGTTAGAAGTTGACTAAAGTATCTGCAATGTTCTAAATAGAAAAATAAAAAACAGTTTGTTAGGCTGTGAGGACCTTAGTTAATTGTTCTCAAACTTCTGGTTTTCAGTCTATAAGTGGAATTGATACTTAATAACTTCTTACGTTTTCATTTTTGGTGAGGATTAAATTATATGTGATAGAGCCAGCATGTTGGCTGGTACTAAGTAGCAGTACTTTTCCTTTTTGATACTCTGAGACTTGGTTATATTAATCCTCTTTATAATGTAACCAACTAGTGGTTTCTACCCATTGTTCAGCCATTACTTAAGGACAGGGTGTTGGAACTCTCTTCTGTGTCATGCTTTCTCTTTCCAGACAGTTGTAATTTCTCAAAGAGTTTCTTATGTGTTGTAAAAACATGTCCCCCTGTTATGTGTGAATACTACTTCTTCTCTCTGGAGCTGTACAGTCATCTAAACCCTTTTTTTTTTTTTTTTTTTTTACATGACATCCTTTCAAATATTTGAGAGCAGATTGTTTTAGTGGTATATTATCACACTGTTCTTCAGCTGAAGTAGTTTTTTCTTTCTTTTTGTTGAGTTGTTATTTCTCTGGCAGTCAGCTCAGGCCTTGACAGGATAGTGAAGCTTTGATGATTTTTGGTCAGTAGGGCTTATTAAAATCTGAAACTTGAGGTTTCGTGGGTGCCTCTTGAGACTTATTACTGCTCCACAGGACAGGACCAATTATCAGAAGCACAAACCTTCCTCCTAGTCCACAGTTCCAGCCATATGTACCTGGCCACACTTTGACACTAGTTCTGAGTCTAGGAAGGGAGTAGTACCATTGTGTGCAAATTTCTAGGGCCTCCTGCTTGAGCTGTGCTTCTCCATGGTCAGTCTTTGGCCTGGTTATCAGATTCATGCTTGCCCAGATGTTGTCTGGCTCTTGAGCATTTGTTCTCAAAGCTGGCTTGCGTTCTTGACTTTAATTGAGGAAATCATCTTGATTTTTAAACTGTTGGTAGCCTCAATTTTAAGTTCATGCTTTTTTCTCCTAATATTTCCCGGGTATTTTCAAGCCTTTTCCTGGAACTAGCTAGCTTCTTTCCTTTCAAGTCCCTCTGATGATCAGTTGTGACTCAAGAGTATTATGGGTTATACCATCTGGGCCTTGCAAGGGAGTTTTCTGGTGGAGTAATAATTAGGTTGATAGTTATAAGGAAAGTTAGAAGGGTTAGCATTTTAGCCTTGGACCTCTGGCTGTGTGGTTAAGGTGTGGGAAACTCACGCCTTTCTAGATTACTTGGACCTTAGGTATTCATTTTTCTTCCTCTCTACTTGTTTCCCTTCCAGATTCCTTTTTAATTCTTTATCCAAGTCAGCTTGCTACTTCCTTGTCCTTCTTTTTTATTCCCGTGTGCTATCTTTGCAAATATGTGATATATAGTCAATTTCTAGAACTAGAATTGTTGGGTTCAAGGACATAGTATAGATTTTTTTGGAAGCAAAGTTGGAGTTTATTAAGAAAAAGAGTATAGAGTTAAGCATGGACATTAAGAAAACGAGGCAGAGACAGACATAGCTGCTTATGGTAAAGGACAATAGGACATGCATAAGGACTTCTCAAGAGAGACAGGCATCTAGGCATACGTTTTTGTTTGGTTGGTTTATTGTCTTTTTTTTTTTTTTTTTTTTTTTTTTTTTTTTTTTTTTTTTTTTTTTTTTTTTTTTTTTTTTTTTTTTTTTTTTTTTTTTTGAGGTAGCATCTAGCTATGTAGCTCTGGTTGGCTTGGAACTTGCTTTGTAGCCCAGGCTGTCTTTGAACTTGTGGTGATCCTTCTGCCTCTGTCTCCCAAGTGCTGGGATTACAAAGATGCACCACTGGCCTCAGTGTACACTTTTGATAAATCTTGCCAAATTGCCCTCCATGGAAGTTGTAGCAATTCATTGTTGTTGTTAGGTGCCATCGAGTCGGTATCCGATTCATAGTGACCCTACATACAACAGGCAAAACACTATTGCCTGTGCTTCTCTGCTGTTCATAGGGTTTTTAATGGCAAATTGATTTTTTGGGAGGGGGGGTTGCCAGGTTCTTCCCCCAAGCCTACAGTATCTGGTGTTCCCAGGCAGTCTCCCATCCAAGTACTAACCAGGCCTGATCCTGCTTAGCTTCTGAGATCTGACGGGATTGGATGCCACAGGGCTATGGCTGCAGGCCTAGCAATACATACTCCTATTAAAAATGTGTATCTTGTCCCTTATTCTTGCTGTTCCTATGTTTTATTAGGCATTTTCATTTTATCATATTATGGCTTAATTTGTATTCTTTATAGCTGAATAAGATTGAACTTTTTTCAAAAGTATGTGTATTCGCCATTTGTATATCTTCTGTGCACTGCTTGTGCATTGAGATTTTTTTTAAAGCTGTCAAAGTGATTATAATTTACAGCATAGTTCAAAACTACCACTGTTCTTTAAGATTTAACAATAGATACGCAGGAGAGGGTTATCAAAGAACGTCCCAAAATCTATATCATTAGAAGTCACAAGAGCAGCAGCTGGTTTTATTGGGAAAACATAGTAGAATTCGGTTATAGTTCTTTACATTTCATAACTTCAATTGTTTTTTGTTTTTTTTTTTCCTTTCTCGCAGTTGAAATGGATGCAATCAGAACTGAATGTTGAAGAAGTGGTAAATGACAGGAGCTGGAAGGTATAAAATAAGGTTGATTCTTGGAGAGAAGTAGGAAGGAAATTGAACCAGCAAAGGGCAGCCAGAGAGTGGGCAAAAGAAGTGCTGGAGGCTCTAAGACTCATGGCAATTGTTCTCTGACAAGCACCTGAAGGCTTTAACATATTTTTTTTTGGTGGTGGTGGGGTGCCATTAACCTCTACGTAGAGACAACTTAATAATAGTTGGTGTTACGGGCATGTGGGAGAATTTGTGACCTGGCACAGTGACAGACCCAGAGGCATTCCATGTTTGCTAAAACTAATTATGGGCATATTTTATATGTAAATTTTTTCCTGTAGATAACTGAGAGCCTTCTAAAAGGTTATTTGTTAAAATTAGCCTTTTGTGTGGTTACTTTGCATAAATTACTATCTCATTAGTTTCCTTGTTAGTTGCTTGCCCTTTTACCTATCTGATCATAAAACTTCCCATTGTAGGTAGCTTTACTAGTATCTGGCAGTAGGGCTTTCTACTGCTCACAGCTTCACATGCTCCTCATTGTCACCTGCATGGTTCTAATTAGGAGCTGGATTTGGGGATCAGATCCCAGCAGTTTACATATAGTTAAAAATCACAAAATTCTGGCTTTAGTTTTCTGAAAAGATATATTCATTTACTCTTCTCTCAAATTTCTAATATAAAAGATTTCCTAAGGGCAAAACTCTATTAAATCTGAGAGGATGAACTGAAAATTCTGTTTTAGTCTTTGAAATTAAGTAATGGAGTGGTGTTAAACTTTGGAAAGGTTAATTGAACCAAAAACTAGAACTCAAAACCAAAGTTTCTAGCATCCTGTTGCTATCATATCCATTAACATTTGTAGAGTCCCATTAAATCTGATTACACAGAGAACAACAAATGCAGAGGAAACAGGCAGATAAATGGCATTCCAGTAGAAGAAAAGAACAATGTTCTTGACCTGGCTACTTCCTCCCAGGCTGGTGTTCTTTTGGATTTTAGACTTTGGCTGCTGGGCATTGGCTTGGCTTTTTAGATTCCTAACTCCTGGCACTTAATAACTATTTCTCTCTCCAGTAATTTTTGTTTGTTTCAGAAATAAATGTGTTTCAAAAAATACACAAAAGCAAAGGGAAGAGTGTATAATGACTAAAGAGAAGTAATACTGTTGGTATTGTGGTATATAACCTTCCAGTTTTTTGTATGCCTATTCATACTTTCTTGTTTTCTTTTTCTCTTTTTTCTCTCTCTCTGTTTTTTTTTTTTTTTGGTTGGAAAGAGTAACTTTTTATTATAGCTTGCATATTTCATAGGTTGTGATTTGCGTGGAGGTCATTTGGGTAATTCTTCTGCTTCTCATGAGGCTGAGATTGCTCAGTGTTATTCAGCTGATAAATGGGCTGCTCTGGTGGGTCCAGGATAGCTTCTCAAAGATGTCTGGTGTCTTGGTAGAGATGGTATAGAGGCGAGGCTCAGTTGAGGCTGTCTACCAGACTTCCTATATATGGCTTCTTCAGCATGATGGCCCCAGAATTGTCAGACTTCTTAGTTGGTAGCTGACTTCCCTCAAAACGAGTGTCCTAAGAAAACCAGGTAAAAGCTACATGGCCTTTTTAGGCACCCAGCCTCATGTCTACTATGTTCTGTTAGTAGCAGGCAAGTTATAAGGGCAGCTCAGATTCAAGGGAAAGGAAATTAGCTCCACTTCCTGACAGAGGATAAACAAGGTCATATTATAGAATATATGGGTTGAGGGTATTATTTTGGCCATCTTTGGAAAATACAGTTTGTTACACCTATTACCACCTATCCTATTACTCAAATGCTGCACTTCAGAAAGGCAGGTAGGGCCAGATGAAAGACTAAAACTCACAACAGTTTTAAAGTATGCACGTATTGGCAATCTAAATTGGGCATGTGCAACTCAGCCCAAGGGCTGCATGTGGCCCAGGACAGCTAGTAACGCGGCCCCATAGTTTTATATTATTCTCATTTCTCTAAACCTTATAATAAAAATATTAAAAATAGAAGTCTTATTATGTATATATACTGACTATATGACACAATTTATGTGCAGCCCAAGACAATTCCTGTTTACTTGATGAGGCCCAGGAAAGCCAAGAAGTTGGACACCTGAGCTAAATGATTAATCACCCTTATATGGAAACTAAATTTTCCATTCCTTAAAATAGTCCTTCTTAACTCTTATTCTGTTATTGGAAAAGCTCATCCATCTCTAACTATAACAGAGAGAATTTTTTTTTAATTGTATTGAAACAAAAATAAGCTTTTCTATTGGGTTTCTAGGTTGCAGCGGAGATAGGCTTGGTCAGGTTTGTTTCTGCAAGCTTAGTTTCTGTTCCCGAGTTCTTTGAAGGTACAGGACTTTCACATCTCCCCTACGGACTGAACTCAGAGCCCCAGAGTGGTAAAGCTCACTGATATCTCTCCCATTTCTCCTGAAATTTTGCAGGATCTAAAGGACATCATTTTTACACATGGGGTCATACATTTTAAACTTTTTTTCCAGCATTATAGAGGGTTGAACTCAGGGCCTTGCACGTGCTACACAAGTGCTGTACCACTGAGCTGCACCTCTAGCCTCTGTTTAACTTTTTTTGAGACAGGGTCTTCCTGTCCATGCTGCCTCTGGCCTTGAAGTTGTAATCCTCTTGTCTCTACCTCCTGAGTCACTGGGATTATAAGTGTTGGCCATGGCACTTTCTTTTCCTTTTTTTTTTTTTTTTTAATCACAAGTGAAGTCATCTTTTAGTAGTAACTTGGAACCAGCTTGTTTCATAACATGCTATTTAAGAAAAAAAGAGTAGCGGCATGCTGAGCCATGAATAAATTACAAAATACAAATTAGCATTCTTTGCTTTATGACATTTCTTTATTCTGTCCTTTTTGCCAAAATATCCTTGTTGTTAGATGCCATCGAGTAGGGTCTGACTCATAGCAACCATATGTACAAGTGAACGAAGCACTCCCCAACTCTGTGCCAGGTACACAATCTTACTTATGCTTAAGCCCATTGTTGCAGACATTGTGTCAATCCATCTAGTTGAGGGTCTTCCTTTTTTTCATTGACCTGCCACTCTCCTAAATATGATGTCCTTCTTCAGGGCTTGGTTCCTCCTGACAACATGTCCAAAATACTAAAACACAGTCTACCAACATGGTAAGGATATGCTACTTGAAAGATCTTGGCAAAATTTGTCCATTACTTCTGCAGAAGTAATATTTATTCTTGCAGTGGGGTGAGGGAAGTGTACAGTGAGCATCTGGTTTGTGAAACCCAGAGCAGAGGATTATGATGTATGTAAAGTGTAGTAGAAAGTGTGAAGCAGTTTGGATTTGACCACATATATTCCTCAGTTTACAGTGGGGTTACATCCTGATAAACCCACTGTAAACTGAAAATAACCTTAGTTGAAAATTCATTTAATATACTGGACCTCCCAAACATCATAGCTTAGCCTGTTGTTGTTGTTGTTAGGTGCCGTCGAGTTGGTATCTGACTCATAGCGACCCTCTATATAACAGGGGAAATACTATTGTCAGTGCTTCTCTGCTGTTCATAGGGTTTTCAGTGGCAGATTGATTTTTGGGAGGGGGTTGCCAGGTCCTTCTCCCATAGCTTAGCCTAGTTTACCTTAAATGTTCTTCAGACACTTAACATTACACTACAGTTGGGCACTGGGCTGGGCATGAGAAGATCAAAATTGAGCCATGGGTGATGGCACATGCCTGTAATCCCAGCACTGGAGAAGTGGAGGCAGGAGGTTAAGTTCGAGGCCAGCCTGGGCTACCTACTAAGACCTTGCCTCAAAATAACAACAGGCCAAGCAAGGTGGCTCCCGCCTGTAATGCCAGTGACTTGGGAGATGGAAGCATGAGGATTGCACGTTTGAGGCAAGAGGCAGCCTGCGTAACATAGCGAGACTATCCCTCAAAATAAAAAGTAAAAGATGGGCTGCGGATACAGCCCAGTGGTAGAGTGTTCACAAAGTGTGTGCAAAACCCTTGGTTCAATCCCCAAGTATTGCCCAAAAACTAAAAAAAAAAAAAAAAAAAAAAATTGGAAGCATGGTTTCTTCTGGGTACATATCACTTCCACTTCATTAAGTTAGGAGTTTTAAAGGAAATAGATTCTATCCCCTCCATAGAAAGTGAAGCCCTTATTTATTTTTATTTATTTTTTAAATTTTTTCGGTACCAGGGGTTGAATCCAGGGCCTCGCGCTTGCATGCTCTGCAAGTGCTGGACTGCTGAGCTGCACCCCCAGCCCATTTTTTTACTTTTTTGAGACAGGGTCTCACTAAATTTCGCAGACTCCCTCTGGTCTCGAACTTGCAATCCTCCTGCCTCTGCCTCCGGAGCCACTAGGATTATAGGCGTGCGCCACCGCGCCTGGCTTGTTTTGTTTTTTATGACCTTGTCATAAATAAACATTTATTTACTTTTGCCTGACTGATTACAACAGCCACTCTCATCAGGTGGCACTGAGCTTCACTTGACAGTTCCAAACTCTAATACATAGTTCTAGCCTTCCTTTAGATCTTAAAGTTTATTGCTATTTTATTTGATAAATATTTACAATCTTTTTGTAAAAAGGCAGTTTTCAGTTGCAGATAATCCTTCTGTTTCATAGTTTGGTATTAGATTTACTTTTCAATCCAGAACATCAAATCAAGATAAATTGTTCAGTAAGATATCACAAACTAATTTCTCTTTGAGGTGGGGAAAAGATTTGTATTTTCTCCACCCCCCTCCCTCCCCGTCCCCTGTAAAAAAATAAAATCTAATCTCTAAGGCAATGGGTTTCAAAAGCCTCCGATATACAAATAGTATACTTTAATGTCTTAAGTCTACTCTTCACTAAATGTTCATAAAGAAGCCCCTTTTAATTATCCCTAAATTTATGAATGCCAATGTTTTTCCTGTGAAAAGGATTCAGGAAATAAGTTACTGGCCACTTTGTAATGTATTTATCATAACTGCCTTCAATAAATAGTAAATGAGGTACTCGAGGCTGGTGACATTTGTCTTGTAACCTGTCCATCTAGTGGGTTGAGTTTACATAATGTATTTGAACTTAACTGCAATCTAGAGCTATACAGAGAAGGCCTTTACTTGTAAAAAGAGGAAGCCTTCGCTATGGTACAAAGGCCAGCAATAATAGACAGGAAATTATTTAGGACAAGGATTTGGAGAGGCTCAGCCAATTGTTTTCATGATCCCCAACCAATATGTCATGGTCACAATCTTGAAGCCTCTTCTGGTCTGAGCATGGGAAGTGTCAGGGCTGAGAACTGGAGTGAGAGGAATTATAAAACAGAATGGCTAGCTGGATGTGGTGGTGCACACCTTTAATCACAGCACGTGGGAGGCAGAGGCAGGAGGATCACAGCAAGTTCAAGGCCATTCTGGTCTACATACCAAGTTCCAGGCCAGCCAGAACTACATAGTGAGACCCTATCTCAAAAAAACAAGCAAACAACAAAAACCCAGAATGGTCAAAAAATGTCTTATAATTTTGCATGTTTTTTCTTATAACTGAAATTGTTGTTGTTGTTAGGTGCCATTGAGTCGTGACCGACTCATATCGACCCTCATAGGGTTTTCAATGGCTGATTGTTTCGGGATTGCCTCGGGAGTGGATTACCATGTCCTTCTCCCATTTTTGTGGTGTTGGGAATCGAACTCTACCTCAGAGACTGCAGAATGGTGCTCTACCAACTGAGCTAAATCCCAGAAATACACATGCTGAAAAGTGTGTAACATGTACAAGTTAAAGAACATTAATAAAATGAATGTTCCTGTGATTAAATAATACCAGTTAGTACCCTAAAAGCTCCCTGTTTACATTTTTCTTTTATTTTTATGATTGTCACCAGCAGCCAACATAAGTAATTTTTTTTTTATTTTAAAAATGATTTGTTTCTTACATCAATAAAATATAAGAATAAATTCTGAAAAAAAAGATTTTTAGATTTTGGATTTTTTTAAATTGGAGACTTAATTTTTTTTTTGTTGTTTTTTTTTTGTTGTTGTTGTTGTTGTACTGGGAGTTGAACCCAGAGGCTAGTGCTTGCATGCTTTGCAAATGCTGGACCACTGAGCTGCACCCCCAGCCTTTTTTTTTACTTTTTGAGACAGGGTCTCACTAAATTACGCAGACTGCCTCTGATCTCAAACTTGTGATCCTCCTGCCTCTGCCTCCCAAGTAGCTGGGATTACAGGTGTGCACCACTGCCTCTGATGAGACTTAAAATTTTTAAGCACATGGTTCAAGATTTTTTTTTCTTCTTTATTAAGTGTTTTGATCATACACATTTATGGGGTACAGAGTGGTAATTCAATTCATATATAAACTGCATTTATCAAATCAAGATTGTTGACACTTCCATCTCTTTATAAACAATTTGCAAAAACAAAAACAAAATTTTGATTTATATGTAGCAATAATTGTACATATTTATGACATATAGTAACCGACTCGACCTAACAACACCTAACAACAACACCTAACAACAACAACAACAACAACAGTATTTTTTAAAAATTGCATATAGTAGTCGGGTACAGTGGCACACTCCTGTAATCCCAGCGACTTGGGAGGCAGAGGCAGGAGGATCACAAGTTCGAGACCAGAGGCAGTCTGCATAATTTAGCCAGACACTGTCTCAAAAAGTAAAAAAATGGGCTGGGTGTGCAGTTCAGTGGTCCAGCACTTGCAAAACGTGCAAGCGCGACACATGGATTCAACTCCCAGTACTGAAAAAAAAAAAAATTACATATAGTGAGATTCATTATAGGATTTGCATAGAATTGCATCCTGTATTTTGCAATTGTTCTCTCCCTCTTTACCCCCATATGCTGTTAAAATTGTCTTATGAATGGTATTGAGTCCTTTTTATACACTTACCACCTAGTTTGACCGATTGAAGAAACTCCTTTGTTTCCTAAATCTGTTGATCTGGAATAAAAATGATAATATCCTCCTACTGTATTAAATTGAATTTAGAACCAAGCCTGATTAAACAGGATAACTCAATGACATCTGTTTCTGTTTAAATGTCTTAGGTGTTTAATGAACGCTGCCGAATTCACTTCAAGCCTCCAAAGAATGAATAAAGAGAGATACTTTTTTTTAAAGGACCGATCATCTCACCAGAGCTAAGCATGACAAGACATCAACAGAGTGGGCTTCCTAGGATGATTTCTGAGCCAACAGTCCAAGGCCTTCTGTTGATTTCAGCCCCACTTAGCCAAGATGTCACGTCTAAGTAATTATGAAACAATTATGAAATAATCAACTATTTTGTACTGATTCTGTAAAAAAAAGTTTTATAACTATTAAAATAATTTTCTGATTCAGTGTACACATTTATTTGATCGTTTTCCAAGTCCAAGCAGTAAGTTCTTGTAAGAGAATTTGCATATAATTTCAATATCTTTTTGAGTTTTATAAATTTATTGGCATGGATATGGGTCTTTTTGGTCATTGATAAGTTTGTCCTTTTATTTATCATTGTGAGTTTACTATAAAAGGACAGTATTATAGGCCAGACACTGTAAAGAAGTTCTCTCTTAGTATCTTAATTTATCTTGTTTTCAGATGTCAAACAGTTTGGGGTGGAATTTTTTTCCTTGACACTTATTCCACGGACACTGAAAAGGAAAGCACTAAAACAAATTTAGAAAAGAAAAAGGGAGTGGAGGGCTTGTTTGACAGTGAATGCATTAGTTTGGAAAAAAAAAATCCTGTTGTAATTACAGGATTTGGTCATTAAAGAAACACTTTCTAGTATGGGATGATTATATTACTTTCTGTTGCAGTTCAACAGATTATCACAGGTTTAGCCAGTCCATACTGCACCTATTTGCTATCCCCCAGTTCTGTATGTCTGAAGTCCAGAGAGGGTTGATTAGACTGGGTTCTTTGCTTAGGGTCTCATAAAGACGAAATTGCCCGCAGCCGTAGCCTTGTGGCATCCGATCCCATCAGATCTCGGAAGCTAAGCAGGGTCGGGCCTGGTTAGTACCTGGATGGGAGACCGCCTGGGAACACCAGATACTGCAGGCTTGGGAGAAGGACGTGGCAACCCGCTCCCAATAATTAAATCTGCCATTGAAAACCCTATGAACAGCAGAGAAGCACTGACAATAGTGTTTCGCCTGTTGTATGTAGGGTCGCTATGAGTCGGATACCGACTCAATGGCACCTAACAACAACAACAACAAAGACGAAATTAAGTTGAGAGCTAGATTGACCAGCTCTTGACTGGAGTCTCTGGGGGAAGAATTTGCTTCCAAGCTCAGAGTTTGTTTGACAGAATTTAGATTCCTAAGCTATAGAAGTGAGGTCCTCATCTTGCTGGCTGTCAGGCATCACTTGGTTTCTAGAAGCCACCGCCTTTTTCAACACATGGCCCCATCAATCTTCAAACTAGCAAATCCTTATGCAAGGAATCTCTCTGACTTCCTTTTCTGCTCTGAGCAGACGAAGTACTTTTAAAGGGTTTATGTGATTAGGCCCATCATAATGCTACTTTAATCCAAAGTCAATTTATTGTAATATTATTACACCTACAAATCACTTTTGCCATGTAACATAAGCACAAATGTGATGCCTCAGTCACAGTTTGAAGCATTGGGGCAGGACATCTTGGGGAGCCAACGTAGGATTCTACCTATGGTAATGACGTAAACACAAGGCACCAGGCTCTGGCCTGTTAGATTGACCAGCTGGAGTTCTCATATGCCTCTGTCCTCTGTATGGTGACCTTCACCAGATTATTCCCTTGGAAATGAGCAATAAAGACATAAGATGCTTCCTGTTCCACAAAACTTTTGAGCACTTAATGTGTGTCAGTTTGATGGAGATACTGATAAGGCTGAGGGTGTGGCTGAGAGACAGAGTACTTACGTAGCCCTGGGTTTCATGATCCTTGGCAAAAACAAAAACTAGTGGAGATTATAATCTAAACAAGAAAATTTTTTAAGGGTCAGCAGTGAAGAGTTTTCTATAAGGTTGATGCATAATCAGCACTGTGGAGGCAGAGGTAGTAGGATCACAAGTTCAAGGCCAGCCTGGGCTACACAGCAAGTTGAAGCAAAAACAACAAAAAATTGATGTGTAATAATTTTTATGGGGCTGGGATTTAGCTCAGTTAGTAGAGTGCCACTCTGCAGTCTCTGAGGTCCCAAGTTCAATTCCCAGCACCGCAAAAATGTGAGAAGGCCATGGCAACCCACTCCCAAGGCAATCTCGAAACAATCTGCCATTGAAAACCCTATAAGGGTCGCTATGAGTCAGACATGACTCAACAGCACCTAACAACAACAATAATTTTTATATGGAGTAAATTGAAAGGATGGATGCAAGAATGAAAAAGCAAGTCTTCCTGATGTCATTCCTCAGGAGAGAATTCAAATCCTTGGGGAGGATCATAACTGCCTTTCCAGAATTTCAGTCAGACCTTTAAGCTAATCCAATTATGTTCATAGAATGCCAGAATCATTCCAGTATAACAAATGTGCAATTATAGCAGTGTGGAGTGAATTAGCATAAGTAAATACATTTAGTTTATGATGAATGGCATATAAAGCCTCAAATATTAAGACAGAATGGCATATTGCTCTATAAGGTGATCTGCCTGCTGACACGGTGTCTTGTGTGATTACTGCTTTAAAAAATTTGATTTGCTTTTGTTGCTTAAAGGTTAGGTAGGATTTAGACACACACAACACATACAAATAAAATGTAAAAAATTCAGAGATGAGTTTGGCCTTTCCTTGGCAAAACAAGACAACCATATGAAGAAAGACCTATGATAAAATACATTTGCAAATTCTTTCAACAAATATTTGAATATCTTACATATTGATAGGCACCATTAGCCACTGTTGTGCTATCACTGAACAAACCATACCTATGCTCTAAGAGCTTATATTTAATGAGGGGAGACAATAATAAAGAAGTTATAAATGTTAAATAGTGTGATAAACTTTTATGCAAAAATGGGCTAGAAGTCAGGAATAGGTGTGGAGGGTTGTTTGCAAATGACTATGTTCAGCTGATTGAAGAGCATTATGATGACTTTGTCTTTGAAAAGTCAATTTAATTAGCAATTGAGATGTAACAAGTGCAGTAATTTTGTAAAGGAGTTTTCCTCATAAGTCATTCTCTTTTATAAAGTGTGCTCCAGAGATATTAGTTTGGGAAATAGAGTGATAATATACCCAGTGGTAGTCTACTAATGTCCCACGTATTCAGGAATAACTTGTGCACTGGAGATCAGTCAAATATATGGTCTCGTTATAAATAAATAAATGAGCATGCTATCCATACTGGTGATCTAATCAAACATGTTAAAGATTACATAGGTTCCTTGAGAAAAATACCCTTGATTAATTTCAGTGACCTTTCAAAAAATTATTATAAGCATAAGCATTAAAACATAAGTAGAAAATTATAACTTCCAGCATTTCCATCACAAGTCTACTTTTATCTCACAAAATTATGCTGGGGAGGAAGTCTAGAATGTTAACAAAAGGTTTAAGCAAAGACAACTTCCAGCTCTGAATATAGTGGCCAGCTGAGAGCACTCCAGTAAAAGAGAAGGCTTGGCCTAGATGAATGTATCGATCTCCTGATCCACTAAGAAGAGTTAGCTAATCCACTGGCACTTGAAAATAATTGTTATAGCTGGGCATGATGGCTCATACCTGTAATCCCAGTGACTTGGGAGGCAGAGACAGGAGGATCTCAGGTTTGAGGCCAGAGACAGCCTGCATAAATTAATGAGACCCTGTGTCAAGACAAAAAGTGAAAAATGGACTAGAGGTGCATCCCAGTGGTAGAGCACTTGCAAAGTATGTACAAGACCCTGGGTTCAAGCCTGAATACCGGAAAAAATTTGTTATAGATCAAATTATATTTCCACTTCGGTTTTAAATACTACCAAGTATAATCTGTCCCCACTTAAATTCCCTCACCGGCTTTGTACTGCCTTAACAAATTCCTTAAAATCACTTACGAAGTCCTTCCTGCCCTGGCTTCTGCTTTCATCCAACCTCACCACTCTCTACCGTGCCCTCTGTTCCCCATCAATATTGAACTACATTCTGTTCCTAAAGAAGGGCCACTCTCACCTTTGAATCTCTGAGCTTGCTCTCCCCTAGGCAGCTCCCACCTGTGCTTCCAGTTTCAGCTGCCACTTCCTTCAGCAAGCCATTCCTGAACTCTCAAATACAAATTAGGCGTCCATTTTATGTGCTCCCATAGCACCTCCATTATGAGCTTTATCACAGTGTTAAATTGCTGGCTTGCCTTTCCTCTACTAGTTTGCGAGGGCTGGCACTGTGTTCCTCATAGCTCGGAATGGATGAGACACGGCTAGTTTCTGGCTTTGTATGTATTTCCTCTCCTGTGCAAATAGAATCCTAATTTTGTTTAGGGCAGCTGAGTGTCCAGCTTCTGTTGCAGCTCCAGGTACTAATGTGACAGTTCTGGCCAATGAGATATAAGCAAAAGACTGCTAGATATTTCTGAAGATATTTGTAGTACTAAAGTTGCTGTCCTTTCCTCATTGCTTCCACTTTCTTTGTATAAAAAAAATCTACAAGACATCAGAAAAATTAACAAAATAGTGATAGTAAGTAGTTATTAATAATTACCTTGAATGTAAATGATTACATTCTTCAATAAAAAAAGGCAGTGAATGAATGGATTAAAAAAACAAAAGCAAAAAACAAGACCCAACTATAACCTGCCCATAAGAAACTTGTTTCACTTTTAAGGACATATATATACTGAAAGTGAAAAGATGGAAAAAGATATTCCACACAAATAGAAATCAAATAGAGTAGAGGTAGTAATTCCTATATCAGGCAAAATAGACTTTAAAAAAAGTTAAAAAGAGACAAAGAAAGACACTATGTAATGATAAAGAAGACAATTTATCAAGAAGTGTAACAATTATACATACAATAAACAATGAAGCATTTAAATTTATAAAGAAAATACTAAAGAATTTGAAGGGAGAGATAGACCAAAGTATAACGATACTAAGACATCGATTTATCCCTTTCAACATTGGATAGATTATCTAGACAGAAAATCAATAAAGAAACTGTGGACTTAACACTTAAGACCAAGTGGACCTAACAGACATATACAGAATATCTTATCCAACAGCATCAGAATACACATTCTTCTGAAGCACACATGGAACATTCTCCAGGACACATCATATGTCATCAGACCACAAAAAAAGTCTTAGAAAATTCAAGAAGACTGATATTATACCAAATATCTTTTTTTTTACCACTGTAGTAAGAAAATAGAAATAAAAAACAAGAGGAATTTCAGAAAATTCACAAAAACATAGCAATTATGCTCTCAAACAATCAATGGGTCATTTAGAACATTGAAAAGGAAGTGAGAAAATATCTTCAAACAAAAGTGGAAAAATAATATGCCAAACCTGTGGGATGCAGCAAAAGCAGTTCTAAGAGGAAAGATTATAACAACAAACATGTACCTCAACAGGAAAAATCACAAAGAATTCCTTAATGTTATGACTCAAAGAATTAAAAAAAGAACAATCTAAGCCCAACTGTAACAGAAAGAAATAATAGAGATCAGAGCAGAAATAAATGAAGCAGAGACTAGAAAAATGATATAAAAATCAACAAAACTAAGTTGGTTCTGGAAAGATTAAAAAATTGACAAACTTTTAACAAGACTATCCAAGAAAAATGAGAAAAGACTTAAATAAATGAATTCACAATGAAACTGGAGACATTACAACTGATACCACAGAAATACAAAGAATTTTAAAAGAATATTATGAACAATCCCCACTTGTGTCTGTCAGTTTGTCGTACTGTAAGTGTTGTATATTGCTGTGATGCTGAAAGCTATGCCATCAGTATTACAGATACCAGCAGGGTCAACCACATTGAACAGGTTTCAGCTGAGCTTTCAGACTAAGACAGACTATGGAGAAGGACATGGCTAACCAACTCCCCAAAAAGCCTTTGAAAACCCTATGAACAGCTGAGAAGCACTGTCAGATACAGTACCAGAAATTGAGCCACTCAGGTTGGAAGGCACTCAAAAGACAACTGGACAAGAGTTGCTTCCTCAAAGTAGTAGTTGTTGTTAGGTGCCATCATCATAGGGTTTTCAATAGCTAATTGTTTTTTGTGAGTGGGTTGCCAGGTCTTTCTCCCAAGCCTACAGCACCTGGTGTTCCTAGGTGGACTCCCATTCAAGTACTAACCAGGCCCAACCCCGCTTAGCTTCTAAGATCTGACACCACAGTGGTATAGCTGCAGGCTTTGTCAAAGTAGAGTCTACCTTAATGGCAGGAATGGAGTAAAGCCCGAGGGACCTACATTTGCTTATGTGGTATGACTCAGAATTAGAAGGAACAACTGTAAATATCCATTAACAATTGGAACATGGATTGTATGTAGTATGAATCTAGGAAAATTAAAAATCATCAAAAGGGAAATAAAAGCACATAAACATCAATATTCTTGGTATCAGTGAGCTAAAATGGACAGGAATGGGCCATTTTGAATCAGATAATCATATGGTATACTATGCCAGGAACGATAAATTAGAGAGAAATGGGGTTGCATTCATCATCTAAAATGACATCTCAAGATGTACAATGCTGTCAATGATAGAATAATATCCATACGCCTATCAGGAAGTTAATATGACTATTGCTCAAATTTATGTGTGGGGCATTGCCCTGCATCTGGACTCACTCTAGCTGCGAGCAGGAACCAGCTGCCAAAGACCTGCCATCTGGTGAGGGGGAGCTGAGCACCAGAGAACCGCGTTGCCTGGAAAGGAGGTTTATGCCCACGGCCACTCTGGCAGTCCCTGGGGACAGCTCAGAGGTTTATGCCCACGGTAGCTCCTTGATTCTTTCTTCCCAGTGAAGACGATGACTCCAAGTGCTCTGCCTAAACAGTTCTTTATTGCTTCATCTGTCCTGGTTGGTGGAATGGACCCCGACTGTTCTGTGTACCACCCTTATATCCACTTTAGGGGCTAGCCAGGGACCAATCAGAGGCAGTCACCCCATACGGGTCTTGGCCAATTGGGGAGATATGCAAATTTAGGTTTATAAAAGAGGCCAATTGGGTGTGGCCCCTGAACAATCCAATCAGGAGCTGTTTAGTGGTTTGGAAACAGCCAATCGGTGTCGAGGGTCTGAAGAAAGGGATCGGACACCAGCGCCATCTTTGGAAGCTCAACGACCAGGAGTTCCCAGATATAGGGCAAAGGTTATTGCCCAGGGAAGAAGCCTCAGACCTCTGAGCAGGCCTAGATAGGCCCTGGGACAAACTGCCTCTCTAGGCAGTGCCCTAAATTTATGCATCCACCACTAAGTCAACAAATGAAGAAAGGGAAGATTTTTACCAGCTTCTGCAATCTGAAATAGATTGAATGTGCAATCAAGATGTACTGATAATTACTGGTAACTGGAATGCAAAGGTTGGAAACAAAGAAGAAGGCTCAGTTTTTGGAAAATATAGCCTTCATGACAGAAACAATGCTAGAGATCACTTGATAGAAGTTTTGCAGACCAATGACCTTTTCATTGCAAATACATTTTTTCACCAACATAAATAGCAACTATACACATGGAATTCATCAGATGAAACATATAGGAACCAAATTGAGTACATTTGTGGAGATGATGGAAAAGTTCAATATCAAGTCAAAATAAGACGAAGTGCTGATTGTGGATCAGACCATAAACTGCTCATATCCAAGTGCAAAAAGAAACTGAAGAAAATTATAACAAGTGTACAAGAACCAAGGTATGACCTTGAATATATCTCACCTGAGTTCAGAGACCACCTCAAGAACAGATTTGATGCAATAGATACTAATGATCGAAGGCCAGATGAATTGGGGCCTGAGGAAAGCAAAATGTTATTAAAAAGACAGGAAAAGAAGAAAAGACCAAATTACATGTCAAAAGAGACTCAGAAACATTCCCTTGAATGATCAGCAGCTAAAATAAAAAGAAGACATGACAAAGTTAAAAAACTAAATAGAAGCTTTCAAAGGGCAGCTTGCAAAGACAAAATCAAATATTATAATGACATGTGAAAAGACCTGGAGACTGAAAACCAAAAGGGAAGAACATGCTGTGTTTTTCTCAAGCTTAAGTAAGAAAAAAGTCAAGCCTTGAGTGGCAATAGTGAAGGATTCTACAATGAAAATATTAAATGACACAGAAAACATCAAAAGAAGATGGAAGGAATACAGAGTCATTACACAAAAGGAATTGAGGGATTACCAACCATTCTGGGAGGTTGAATATGATCAGGAACCCACGATACTGAAGGAAGAAGTGGAAGCTGCCTTGAAGGAATTGATGAAACACAAGGCTCCAGGAATTGATGGGCTACAATTGAGATGTTTCAACAAACAGATGTAGCACTGGAGGTGCTCACTTGTTTATGCCCAGAGTTTTGGAAAACAGCTACCTTGCCAATTGACTGGAAGAGATCCAAATTTGTGCCTATTCCCAAGAAAAGGAATCCAAGTGAATGTGAAAATTATCAAATAATATCATTAATATCAAACAATATCATTAGTAAAATTTTACTAAAGATCATTTAAAAGTGACTGCAGCAGTATATAGACAGGGAACTGCTGGGAAATCAAGCCAGGTTCAGAAGATGGCATGGAACCAGGGGCATAATTACTGATGTCAGATGGGTATTAGCCAAAAGCAGAGAATACCAGAACGATGTCTATCTATCTTTTACTAACTATGTAAGGGATTTGACTTTGTAGATCACTACAAATTATGGGTAACACAGGGAAGAATGGGAATACTAGAGCACTTAATTGTCCTCATGAGGAATCTGTACCTGGACCAGGAGGCAGTCATTCTAACAGAACAGGGAAACACCGCCTGGTTTAAGGTCAAGAAATGTATGAACCAGGGCTGTATCCTTGCACTGTACCTCTTCAATCACTCTGCTGAGCAAATAATCCAAGCAGCTGGACTTTATGAAGAACATGGGATCAGGACTGGAGGAAGACTCATTCACAACCTGTGTTATGCCAATGACACAACTCTGCTTGCTGAAAGTGAAGAGGATTTAAAACATTTACTGATGAAGATCAGAGAATACAGCCTTCAGTATGGATTTCATATCAACATCAAGAAAATAAAAATCAGAGCCAGGCGTGGTGGTGCACACCTGTGATCCCAGTGGCTCAGGAGGCGGAGGCAGGAGAATCGCAA
>VMDO01013397.1:0-30941 GCA_007922755.1 Pedetes capensis
AAGAGTTTCCTAAAATTTTCTCAAATTTGTTTTAGAAAAGGCCAGTGTGCTTCAGGAGCCCAGTGATGTTTAATATCAGCAATGCCTTAGAGTAATAAATTACTCACATTGTTGGGATGATTAGGAAAACATTGGAAAAGGTTTAAGAAGAACTTGAACAGTCTTTTACTTTATCAATTTATCCTTTCCCTTGTTCAAAGATAAACTTAAAGATTTTTACCCATTGGCTTTAATTTATGTATTTAATAGTCAATTTTTAATATATACTAAAGGGAGATGTGCTCTAAGTGGCCAATGTTATATGCATTATCATGGTTTTATAGTATAGAGAGAAGTATTATATGATAAAAAGTAAACAGACTAGGCAAAAGGAAAACATACATGAAGTGGAAAAGTAGCTTTAGGAATGGCAACAATTAAGAAGGAAAGAAGTAAGTTAAGTTAAAAATAAAGCAAGCAAGTAAATTGAGATTTTGGAACTGCATCTTAGACCAGACATTTTCTGTAAAAGGCCAGATGGTATATATTTTTTTTGTCTTGGTGAGATGTATCCTCTGTATTGCAAGTTTTCAATCTTACTGTTACAGAGTCAAAGCAGTTATAAATAATTCTTTAAAGAAGGAGTGTGGCTGTATTCCAACAAAATTCTATTTACCAAAACAGGCAACCTTTAGGACTTGGCCTATGGCCTGCAGTTAGCTGATATTATGGACATCCCCAAAGGCTTGTGTGTTGAAGACTTGGTTCCGAGATGGTGGCACTATTGAGAGGTGATTGGATTATGAAGATGCCAACATCATCAGTGGATTCACTCATGGATGGATTCATAGCAGAATTGGCTATTAGAAGCTGGGACCTAATAACAGTAAGTCAATCACTGGGGATGTGATTTGAAAGGCCTATCATGTCACGAGATCCTTACAGCCTCCCCCTCTCGGCCTCCTGTTCAACATTAGGTGAGCTACTTTGCTCACCACATGCTCCCTGCCATAATGTTCTGCCTCACCATGCATGATTCCAGAAGCAAAGGAGTCAAATGACTATAAACTGAAACCTCTAAAAGCACAGGCAAAAATAAATCTTTCCTTATAAGTCATTTATTCAGATTTTTTTTCAGAGATGAAAAGTGACTCACACCACTAGCCTCTGACTTAGAGAACTAGGAAAGATGAAGGCTGAAAGTTTGATTGATGGAGATGTTTCAGTCCTAAGTTCAATGCTATGGCTTGAAGGTATCAGAGATATCACTAACCCTATGTTTACCAGCATGAGGTGGGAATTTGGGAAAAGACTACAGGTGCAAAAAAAGTTTCTACTAGGGTCAGGTGGGAATTGAGGAAGGAATACAGTCACACACAAATGTTTCTATGCTGGGCGCATGAGATAAGCATATTAGTAAGGATAGCCATTAGCTTTCTTGAAAGATTTTTCTATTTAAAAGAAAAAGGGATTTAGAAAGCATTTCACACAAATCACTAAGGAAAATTCATGAGGAACTTGAACATTTGAAGTTTAATTAGGTATTGAGATCCTTTTTTAAAAAATAGGAATAAAAGAGGCATCACATACCTGTAATCCCAGAGGCTCATGAGGCAGAGGCAGGAGGATCACAAGTTCGAGGCCAAGGCAGCCTGCATAATTTAGTGAGACCCTATCTTAATATAAAAAATAAAAAGGGGACTGGATGTGCATCTCAGTGGTGGAGTGCTTGCAAAGTATGCATGGGCCTTGGGTTCAGCCTCTCAGTATTGCAAAAAAAAAAAAAAAGAAGTAGGAATCAAATGTCTCTAATTTAAATAAACATAAACTCACATGTGTACTTTATCTTACACAAAGCATGGGAAATATCATATGCATGGGATTTTAAGAACTGTCTCCAGCACTTTTATATATTCTGTTACCTTAACATAATCTGAAACAAACTGTTTTAGTTGTGATCTGGGGATAGAGGAAAGAATCAAAGAGAAAGGTGTGCCTAATTGCCAGAAATAGCACTAACTCTTTCTAGGCATCAGACAAATATCTCTTTGGTCTTTTTAATTGGAATACATTGATTTTGAAAGGAGATATAATGAATATTTGTGGTTAAATCGACTGAAATAAGGTAGTGCTGACAAGTAGAACCAGATAGAAATGAAAGGTACACAGGGAAGATACTCTACTAGCTAATATTGATTGAAAAACCTGTGATGTTGGGTAAATCTTCATTTTAGAATGACAAAGAACTGCTTATAAAGTAGAATGAGATTAATTACATAATACATATTATATGTACATTATATATATATATTATATGCACTGGGGTTTAGCTCAGTTGGTAGAGTGGTGCTCTGCACTCTCTGAGGCCCTGGGTTCAATCCCCAGCACCACAAAAATGGGAGAAGGTTCTGGCATCCCACTCCCGAAACAATCCTAAAATAATCAGCCATAAAAAAAACTATGAATAGCAGAGAAGCATTGACATCGCGTTGAGCATGGTATAGTGTTGAGGAGTATTTTGTTGTGTTGTACATTAGGTGGCTATGAGTTAGACTTGACTCAACAATACCTAACAACAACAATGTATGTTACGTATTATACATATTACAGTATATCTTAGATGCTATGTGAAATTTGGTAAATAAACACAGTTTTTATTACAGTCAACAATTTGAACCATGCATGACTCCATTTTGGATTGTTGTTGCTGTTGGGTGCTGTCAAGTTGGTGTCTGACTCATAGTGACCCTATGTACAACAGGCAAAACACTATTGTCAGTTCTTCTCAGATATTCATAGGGTTTTCAATGGCTGATTGATTTTTGGGGGTGGGTTGATGGGTCCTTCTCCTAAGCCTACAGTATTTGGTGTTCCCTGGTGGTCTCCCGTCCAAGTACTAACCAGGCCTGACCCTGCTTAGCTCCCGAGATCTGACAGCATTGGACACCACAGTGCTATGTTTCCAGGCCCATTTTGGATTAGGACAATATATATTTCATTAGTATTCTGTCATTCTTTTAATAACTCCATAACATAGCAAATGTTGATTACTTAATATTACTCAATTTTCTTATTAGTATTAAAGTTACATTTTGACTTCTTACTAATTAAGCACATAAAATCATATGGTATCCTATAAATTCTTAATACTGGTTAGGTCTGACATACTAAGGTTTGGATTTCATGACTTCACAGGAAAGTTCCTATGATGACTGCAAACATGAAAATAAATCTATTGAATTTCATTAGATTGTGTGGTTTAGGTTTTAGGGAAGTATAACAATGATGGCCTAAAAGTATTCTTGCATAGATATTTCTTTAGGTCATCAAGAATAAAACTTGAGTAAAGATATCATATTATGTAATGAAGAACTAGATTACTCTGTGATCTGATACTATTCCAATTTCCTCTCTGATCAAATCTAATCATTTCCCTATGCTTTTTACAGTTTGTCTCTTTTTCCTTTAATGATATCTGTAAAATACCCCTTTAAAACACTCCTTCTTGGCCCCATAGGCAAACTCTGACCAATAATTAAAGACTCAATAGAGACAGAACATCTAGGAAGCCCATCCTTAAGCTTCACATACAGACTTAATTGCTCCTTCCTATTGGACCTGACTCTAGGGCACCTAAGAACAACAACGTCTTCCCATAGTACCCTGAATATACTTTCCTTAGTTACTCTCTAATGTATCCCACAGTGCAGTTAGTAACCTAGAAACTAGGACTTACATACTTCATGATGTCCCAATTCAACTCATTGTTGACGTCATCAGCCCCACCCAGACTCTCAACCAATGAGAAATAGACCTAGTAGTATATAAAGACCTCCTCACAGCTAACTCTTTCCCTCTGCGGCCAGGCTTCTTAGTAGCTGTTCTCACCACATAAGCTACTTGTTGCTGGATTTCCTAGCATCCTTGCATAGAAAAGGTATCTTTGGCTGACTAGAGATATAACCTGTCATTCTATCTGGAAGTAGAGTATGTACTTTTGGATTTCAGTGTCTCATCTCAGTTCTAGATCCCTCTGTATCAAGATCTTTGCCTGAGTTAAATCTTCTCTCAAGACTGAATCTCATCAATATTGGAAACATCTGATGTGACCTTGTGACCAGCTCCCTGGGACTCTCAAGACATTCCAAGTTTGAACTGTGACCTTTTACCTTAGACTGTTGAATTCCGACTCAATCTGCTGTACCAGACTCCAAGATGGGGATAGCATTTTTTGCTCGACTTTATTATCCTACTCTGGAAGAAATTTATGAAGGTATTAATGTGCCACCTCCCACAAATTTTCATCGAGAATTTCCAAACCCATACTTCTTGAGTCTGTTTTTAACAATACTTAATCATCCAGGGTGTGCCTTTAAATGTTTTTATGCATTAATAAAGGAGATTGTGAAATACAATTTAGATGTATATAAGGATCATTTTTGGTAGATTTTGATCTGTGAGGTGGCATGACTTTTTATAAATAGAAACAATTGAATTGGATGAAGTTGTAGTACTTTTTGATTTCAGAAGTCTATACTATGTTTTTATAATAATCATAAACATAAATACTGAATGACCTCTTGTCTCTTAAACTTAGGCAAATATTTTAATAATATTTGATATTTTTATTTAACTTAACAAAAGCTACTATTTGTCATGATAATTCACTTTGTAGAATGGTGCTACTCAGGGGAAGATTGAAAATTATGATCAAATGTAGTTCACTACTAGATCATTTGGGTTTAAAAAGATGCAGCTTTTCATCATTTTGTTTAAACATAGTCAAGCTCTGTCTGAGCTACTGGAGAGTGTATTCATAGGATCCAGCCTAGTTTCCATAATACAGATTTAGTAAGTATATAACCAAATTAGAAGTTGGGAGAACAAAATTGGAGTGACCAAGGAAGGAGACACAGACTTTGGGATGGTAACCACACTCGATGATGACTTTCTTCTAGTGAAAAACAAATTAGGATAAAAATAACCTTCAAAGAATAGCAAGGGAGCAGAAAGAGATGGTAATGAGATAAAAAAAAATCTCAAATATGGTGCCCACATATCTTTAGGTTCTGTGTCACACTCCTGTAATCCCAGTGACTTGGGAGACTGAGGCAGGAGGATTTTGAGTTGGAAGCCGGGGGCAGTTTGTGAAACTTAAAAAGATCCTGTCTCAAAATAAATAATAAATAATAAAACAGGCTGGGGGTTCATTTCAGTAGTGGAGCACTTCCCTAGCATGCCCTAGGTTTGATCCTCCAGAATCGTAAATTAAAACAACAACAACAAAAAAGTTTGCATAGAGCAGTAGGATAAAGGCAGTACTAGGAAGAAATGGTTGTTTTACCACAAGGAACCCTGAATGTTGTGTGAAATGACCAGTGGCTGTTAATAGATGACTAATAACAGCCATTGCACCCAGGCATCCGATCCTGCCTGACTTCAGAAGCTAGGCAGGTTTGGCCTGGATAGTCCTTGGATAGGAGACAGCCTGGGAATACCAGGTGTGGTAGGCTAGGGAGAAGGACTTGGCAATCCACTCCTGAAACAATCCGACACTGAAAACCCTATTAATAGCAGAGAAGCACTTGATATAGTGCTGGGCATGGCACAGTGTCGGGGAGCATTTCATTCTGTTGTACATAAGGTTACTATGAGTTAGACCCGACTTGAAGGCACCTAAAAACAGCTACAAGCAAGGTATAAAATAGCCAGAGAAGTTTGGTATAAATAGTATACCTTTTCTAATAGTTCAAATGCTTTCATAAAGAAATACACAACTCAGAGTGAAAAGTTGAAATCTCACAAGTATTTCCTGAGATATACATTTTTCTATATATTTGAAGTTTAGGTAAGAGTTTTGAGAAAGAAAATCTTGTTGAACTTCAGAAATTGTCTTGCAGTTTTGCCTAATGGTAATGATTAAATCATGAGATAACTGAGGAATTTCCTGTCTCTGACCCTTCATTTCCTCTCTTTTACCTCCAGACCAGTCATGGATCTCATCATCCATATCATATACATAGACAATATCATATACACAAACAACATAACATATGCATTTTTGATTCTAATGGCATTCTCCCCTTTATTGATATAACCTTCTCAATTCAGAGATAATTAAGTATAGATTAAGAACAAGGGAGGAAGGCAGCACATAGTGGTGCATGCCTGTATTCCCAGTGATTTGGGAGGCTGAGGCAGACAGATTGCAAGTTCAAGTCCAGAGGCAACCTATGTAATTTGAGATGCTGTGTCAACATAAAAAAGTAATTTTAAAAAGATGGTTACGAGTGCAGCTTAGTGGTAGAGCACTTGCAAAGTATGTGCAAGATCCTGGGTTCAAACCCTCAGTACCACAAAAAAAGTGAAGAACATTTTTTGACAATATTGTCTTTATGTCTAAAATTCAAGTTTTTGCTCTCCTACTTTCACATAGTCTTGGACAGGAAATTACTTTGTCAATTTCAGTCATAGGCTGTTCTTGGAAAAACCGTTAGAAAAAAAATATTTCTCAAGAAAGCTGACACCTCCTTACTGGTACCATCTGAAGAACGAAATTATTTATTTGCTCTCTTGGCCCAGGGAGAATTTTGTGGAAAATATTTTGGAACAGTTTAATTGTCCTTTTGTAACGATTAAAAGGAAGGATCACTTGAGATTTTTAACTGTGCTACAAAAGGCCAATATTTCCATACAGCTGTTGTTTTGTTACGTAAGAGATTTATGATTCGTGTTTTAACATATTTACACTTACAAGGTCAGAATATCCCAGTGCTTCTCATTAACAGTATGCATATCCCCTGTAAAATGTTGAGTCAGATCCTCCAAGTGTTTCAACTTCTTCTTAGAAACATAAGCCTTTAAAAGTATTATTAATTCTTTCTCAATTGGTCATTTTTCTCCTACTTTGTTTGGGTGTGATTTGCTCATTTTTTTAATATTAAGTTTATTTTAACTGACACATAAAAACCTAAAAATTGTGCATATTAATGGGATACCATAATAATATTTTGATACATGTATACATTTTTGTGCCCTCAGATCAAATCTGACTCATAAATATGATATGTACAACAGAACAAAACAATACTAAACACTGCATTGCACATGATTTTCTTATTTGGAGGCCTGTGTTGTGGGCACTATGTTTCTTTTCATTTTGAGTCATGCCACATCACCAAAAGGAGGTGCCATGGGTTTTACTCCATTTTCATCATTAAGATCAAGTCTACTTTGAGGAGACAACTCTGCCACAGGCGTTTCTTGAATGCCTTCCAGCCTATATTTGAAAGTGCTTCTCTGCTATTAATAGGGTTTTCAATGGCTAATTGTTTTGAGAGTGGGCTGCTGGTCCTTCTCCCTAGTCTGGCTTAGTCTGGAACCTGTCAATCATGGGTGGCACTGCTAGTGTCTGGGATACCAGATGCACAGCTTTCAGCATCTCAGCAACATACAAGCCCCCACAACATGACAAGCTGGCAGACACGTGGGGCATGTATAAATCACATAATATTTAATCAAGTTAAACTAATCTATCATCTCAAATATTTACCATCTCTTCCAGACTTCAGAAATAAATGGTGTATCTTTATCACCTATATTAACTCTATTTTGTAATAGGATACTTATTAGATTTTCTCACTCTTATGTAACATTTACTTCATATCCATTTCCCCATTTTGTTCCCAGCCTCTGGTAACCACTACTCTAATCTCAACTTCTATGAATTCCACTTTTGTAGATTCTAAATATGTTGTTGTTGTTATGTGCCATTGAGTTGGGTCTAAAATTCATAGCTACCCTATGTACAACAGAGGAAATACTACCCAATATTGTGCTACACCTGGCATTATTATCAGTCCTTCACTGCTATTCATAGACTTTTCAATGGCTGATTGCTTTATGGGTTTGAGTTGCCAAATCATTCTCCCAAGACTACAGTACCTGGTATTCCCAGGCTATCTCCCATCCAAGTACTAACCAGGCCTGACCCTGCTTAGTTTTCAAGATCTGACAGGATTGGATGCCTCAGTGGTATGGTTCTATATATGATTCTACATATAAGTGAGAACATGTGGTTTTTATCTTGCTGTGTCTGGCTTATTTCACTTAACATAATAATCTCCAATTCCATCCATGTTGTCACAAAATGACAACATTTCCTTTTTTCTATGGCCAATGTATATGTACCATATTTCCTTTATCCATTTATCAGTTAACAGACACAGTTGTTTCCATTTCTTGGTTACTGCGAATAAGGCTATAATAAACATGGGAATGCAGATGTCTCTTCAACATTTTGATTTCACTTCATTTGGATATATACTCCAGAGTGGGATTGATTCTTGAAAGGAAGCTAATCTGTTCCAGGCCTTTTTAGGATAGAAAATATCAATAAGTAAAGGTGATTTTAAAGTGTTAGGCCAAAAAAAGAGCAAAGACCTCTGAACAGTTGAAAAGTGGGCTTTGAGTTTAGTGCACAGAAGCCATAAAGTCAACAAAAGGGAATATTTCTAACACACCCACAAACAAGGACAATATTGATAAGAAGGGAGAAAATAAGAACCTGTCTCTTGTCCAATGCTCAGATACCCTCTAGATTCCTTCTCATAAAATGGGAATGATAAAAAGTACCTCCATTGACATGAGCACTAAACTATATGATAAATAAATCATGTAGAACAGTGTCTGGGACATAGTAAGTGATATATAAGTATTACTGTAAATATATTATTTGGTATTCCTAAGGATTTTGCTTTATTGCCCATCAAGTTGTTATATTTATCTGCAGGTCCTTAATATGTCTTTTGAACAATGCTGATTTACATTTGCATATGTAAGTGCTTATATCCTGGCTATATTTTGCATAAAATAAATTATTTTGTTTATTGGTAAATAGACTGGTAAGTGAATAGTCTGTGAAGGATATTACCACTAATTTTGTTCTTCAGTCATGTTAAAACCTAAAAGTATCTGTGTCTCACATGTAGAAAGATGTTTGTCCCTTTTTTTAAAATAATGTATAGGGACAAAGATTCCATCTGACTGCTAATTTTCAGGATAATCAAAGACATTATGGTTTTCAAAAATGTTCCACAATCTGTCTAAATGTAAACGTTCACATCTATGTTCTTCCAAAACTTTATTCCTTCTACCCATTCTATTCTCTTAATAGTGAAATTTTAATGCAAATGATTTCCATCCATACAGGTTTGCTTAGTGGCATAAATCACCATGAGTATTAAATGTTTGAGGGAAATAAAATATTAAAAATACCATTATAGTGAAATATCTTAAAAAGTAAAAAGATTTCCAAATTCCAGCCAATGAAGCACGTTAAGTAAGACTTGAATCACTCCTCATTAAATAAAAAATTTGGGAGAAGGACTCGGCAACCTACTCCAAAAACACAGCCATTGAAAACTCTATGAATAGTAAGGAAGCACTGACAATAGTGTTTTGCCTGTTGTGCGTAGGGTCTCTATGAGTCAGATACCAACTTGATGGCACCTAACAACAACATATAAAAAATAATTTTCTATGATGTAAGAATTCATTGCAAAAGGATATATGATCAGCAGATAGATACAAATAGGTAAATAGACAGAATTTTCATGTTACTTTAAAAGTTCTTTTTTAGAAATCTAATTGCAAAATAAGGGCGGGGATTTAGCTCAGTTGGTAATGCGCTGCGCTGCAGTCTCTGAGGTCCTGAGTTCAATTCCCAGCACCAAAAAATGGGAGAAGGGCCTGGCAATCCACTCCCAAGGCAATCCCGAAACAGCCAGCCATTGAAAACCCTGTGAAGGTCGCTATGAGTCGGATACCGACTCGACGGCACCCAACAACTACAACAACAATTGCAAAATAAGCATTCAAATCATTATCCACAGGTACTAGAGACACAACGTAGAAAGTGAAATTCCTTTTCTTTCTCCCATTTAGAATACGGCACTGCCTACTTTCCCACAAGTATATTCAATATAATATGACCCTTGTTATATCTGTATCTAAAGAATTATGTGAAGTTTAATCATATACAAAAAAATTTTCTTGCTGGGTATAGTGGCTCACGCCTGTAATCCCAGTGACTCGGGAGGTAGAGGCAGAAGGATCACAGGTTCAAGGCCAGAGGCTGCATGCATTACTTAGCAAGTCCCTGATTCAAGATAAGAAATTTAAAATATGGGCTGAGGGTAGAGCCCAATGGCAGAACATCAATCAAATATGTGCAAGACCCTGGGCTCAACCCCCAAGTGCCAACAAAACCATATCTTCTCAATCACAATTGTAAATTGTATTATGGGAATAATAGAATATAAAAATTATTGATACTTAAGACTGTTCAGTTCATTACAGGAACATTTAGAATTTATAAAATAAGCAAACTAAATGTGCCATATCTTTTTCTAATAGTAGCTTGTGGGAGAGACAAAAAATAATAGAGATAAATAATAATCATCTCCTATCATGTTTGTTTTTGCTGATTTGGGGCTCTCTCTTTTAAGCAGCAAAATACAATCAATATTATTCTAAGGTTGTTCCCTTCAATTCACTCTCCATTTTAGCCCCATTTTGAAATGTAAAAGACAATTATAGTCCCACTTCAAACAGACCAACTCACCAGGGGTAAGCCATCTATGTTCCTGGAGGGGTCTTTCTCATGTTTAGCTGAAACAGCTGTCATTGCTCAGCTAAGAACACTGAACACTGGAGTGTCAGAATTGTAGGATAGCAATGTTTCAGAGCTAATGTTGTTGTTTTTCCCTGCATTTTCTTCCTTAGATGAAAGACACTTTTTAGTTTATAGAAATCAGTTTGCATACCTTCACGCCAAGAAACTAAGGGGCTTACTTATAATGAGAGAATTGTGGCTAATGTTAAGCAATTGCAAACACTTGGGAGAGAGAATGAATACTAGAGGTCTGACATGTTAATTATATACACTTTTTAAAGATCTAATTCACATAAAACTCAAATGTTGGATATAGGAAAACCACAGAAAACTTCTTGTTGTTGTTGTTAGGTGCCGTCGAGTCGGTATCGACTCATAGCAACCCTCATAGGGTTTTCAATGGCTGACTATTTCGGGATTGCCTTGGGAGAAAACTTCTTAGATGTGTAAAAAACAAAACAAAACAAAAACATATGTCTGTAAAGTCTGATTCAAACAATTCAGAGCAAATAAAAACTAAATTTATAAAAGCTCAGGACTGCATATTCTACCCATAAATATCCTATATAACATTCCTCGTAATATGCATTCATTTTTGGACAATTAAAATTGCTAGATAGAGCATAAGTAGCTGAAAAATTCTGCAAATGGGCCTTTAGTGATGGGTATGCCTGAATTCAAATCCTGTTTCCTGCTGAGTAATTATATTGCTTTAAGCAAACTTTGGGACTAGGATTGCCTAGCATGCAAGAGGTCCTAGATTCAATCCCCAGCACTTGAAAATAAATAAATAAATGAACTCTGAACATCACTTTTTAAAAGATGTATATACTTCATAGGACACAAACCACATTTAGTTATTAGTATGGAGTATTACATGCTCAGCACAACAATATCACCTCACTAATTCCTCAGATACAAATATAATTATTTTCTTTCTTTTGGCTCCTTATGATGTCAAAAGGCTTGCATCCAGCCAATTGTCTTTTTTTCCTTTTGGTTTTGTTTTGACTTTCTAACACTTGTCTTGACTCATGACCTTTTATGCCCTACTTCTCACAACCCGGTGACTTCATGTGAGGAAAAAGCTAACTATAATCAGGGCATAGAATGCCCTGCTCATCTGACTGAGAATAAGCCCCCAGTTAGTTGTACTTAGACATGCAGATGAACATTTCAACAGAAAAGTGACTTTCATCTTGCAAAAGCACATATTACATTGCTTAGGAGAATGTCCATTGAAGTGGGAAATGCCTCTCAGATACATGTGAGATGTCCATAAAACAATTTATGGTAGTAAGGTATGTTTCATTGACTCTATAAGCCAGTAAATGTTGTGATGAAGTAAGACCATCTTATTGATGCAAAAGCCAAAGTTAGCTTCTTTAGCTTACTTTCGCTGTCATCCTATTCTTGCCTATAACTTATTGCAATTTATGAAATTTCAGTTAAGCGAGATTTTTAAAATATATCCTGTTCACATAGGGTCAATATGCTGTCACTTTTAATCCACATGGTAATATTTTTCTCTCCCCATATCTTGAATTTTGATGCCTGTAGAGACATTCCTTCTGCCAAGTTGTAAACCTCTTAACTCCAATCCACTTGTATTTGGCCTGAGATAAATTCTGTTAAAGACAATTTAATAGATTTTTTCTCCTTCCTCCTTTCCTTTCCTTTCTCCTTCCTTCCTTCCTTCCTTCCTTCCTTCCTTCCTTCCTTCCTTCTTTCCTTCCTTCCTTCTTCTTTTTTCACTTGGAGGTTGAACCCAGGGCCTTGTCTATACTTTGCAAGTCCTCTGCCACTGGGCTGCACCTACAGCCCATTTTTAACTTTTCTATTGTGAGTCAGGGTCTCGCTAATTACGCAGGCTGCCTCTGGTCTCAAACTTTCAATTCTCCTTCCTCCGCCTCCTAAATTGCTGGGATTACAGACATGTGCCACTGTGCTAGGCCAAAAGATTATTTTCTAGTTATTTAATTTGGTTTCACTGGTTAGGCAACACTGAGTCTTAGATTTCTAACCTAAGCTGCAAGGATATATGAATTAAACATAAACAGGAGCAAAAGTGACTTCAGAATTTACTTCTTAGTCTTAAATTAATTGACCCTGAAGGTACAATTTATAATTGAAGAATAAATTGTACCTTCAGGGTTAAATAGGATTAGTGGCTTTGAAAGAGCACATTGTTCCTTAAATGTTCTCATTTGGGAAGCTGACAACAAGTATTTATCAAGATAAAGAAAATTTTGCCAAGGCAGTGTGTGAATGAAATACCCCCAGTCAGACTGGAATGAGATCTGTTCTCATAAATTAAGATAGCACAGAACAGTATAAATGAAAATGCATAATTCCTGGGATATGAAGACTGAACCATCAGTAATCAGGGAACAGGCATAGGCAATGTCTTCTGGGACATACTGGTAAAATTAATTTTGTACTTGTAACATATCAGATATTATGTTGTGCATGAGCTATAATAAGGGTCTTTGGAAATCACATATTTGAACTATCCAAATTCTGGTAAGGATATATGTTCCCTTTATGTAGCCTCACACAGGTTTTGGTTGATATCGTTCTATGGATTAACAAAATTAGCATTAATATTACCTTGTTAGTATAGTTTCATTGGGGCTTGGATTTAGCTCAGTTACTGTGCTGTAGTCTCTGAGGTCCCGAGCTCAATTCCCAGCACCTCAAAAATGGGAGAAGGACCTGGTAATCCACTCCCAAGGCAATCCCGAAACAGCCATTGAAAACCCTATGAGAGTCTCTATGAGTCGGATACTGACTTGATGGCACCTAACAACAAGGACAGAATTTCATTAAGCCTGTAAGAATGATTTGGACATGTCTATGTTCCACAGATAATTAGGAAGATATCTCCAAGTTTATGCCCAGGGTATAAGAACTAGAAGAGTCTTTAAAATTCAAATTGCTTAATTCTTTCATTTTACAGATTAGGAAATTGAGGCTCAGTACTCAGTGAGGTGAATTAACTAATAACACAGAGCTAGGTGGTATGAGAGTCAGGAGTGTAGTCCATAACCCAGCTCTGACCACTGAACCAAACTAAAGTCTTTGTAAACTCAGAGAGCCCAAGGCACTGAGGGCTTCCCACGTATATTTGACCATGCTTCTGCCAGGAACAGATAAATCTGACAAATTTACAGTGTTTAGGGTTCCAATGTCAGAAAACTTCTAATTCCTTGGCATATGCATATTTCAGTATGGATCTTCAATGTCTAAAGCATTCAGATGGATGTAAGCACTTTTTAAATGGGGATGTGAACACCAGGATAACTTGAGATTTGATTTATGTTTAAGGCTAGTAGTGAGTTACCTACAAAAGAGAAATGCCAGATAATGCTCACATTCTTTGGATCCAATTAAGGAAAAACTCATCATACTTTGTTGTTGTTAGATTCCGTCGAGTCGGTATCGACTCATAGCGACCCTCATAGGGTTTTCAATGGCTGACTATTTCGGGATTGCCTTGGGAGTGGATTGCCAGGCCCTTCTCCCATTTTTGTGGTGCTGGGAATTGAACTCAGGACCTCAGAGACTGCAGCGCAGTGCTCTACCAACTGAGCTAAATCCCAGCCCCGATCATACTTTGTAAACAAAGTTAAATATGTCATGGTGTCAGTTACCACATGAAAATACTAGTGAACCAAACTATGCTGTCAATGGACAATAGAATACATTATTCTTACATTCAAATTTTTTGAAGGTGTAAGTGAACTAATATGATTGTTTTTTAGAAAAATATGTTTTGTAGGATTAGTGGATTCAAGTAGAAGATTGGAGGCCTTGTTCCTCTTTTTTTTTTTTTTTTGTGGTACTGGGGGTTGAACCCAGGGCCTTGCGCCTGTATGCTCTGCAAGTGCTGGACCACTGAGCTGCAGCCCCAGCCACCCCCTTTTATTTTTACTTTTTGAGACAGGGTCTCACTAAATTATGCAGACTGCCTCTGGTCTTGAACTTGTGATCCTCCTGCCTCCTCCTCCAGAGCCGCTGGGATGATGGGCTTGCACCACCACACCAGACAAGGCCTTGTTACTTTATGCACACCCATCTGTATTACATTTTCTCAAGCCTTCTAGAATCACTATCCTATCTAGAGGACTTTTATACCCTGGAAGTAACTCATGGCATCAGACTGACCTTGGCCACACTTCAAGTTGATGGGGAGTTTAAGAATCAACACTTATGTCTTTGGTATTTATTTTTGGCCAGCCCCATATAGCTTGTCTTGGCTGTTTTTTCTTTTTTATTTTCTCATATATTATGACAAAGAGTAAATATGCAGCTCAGTCATTAGTAGCTAGTGATAAGCTGAATATAATCCATGTGTTACAACATTTATATAAAAATGGATGCTAGCAGCAGAACCATCCAGTATAGTCCTATTTTATGTGATAAAGAAAGAGACCAATGTGGCTTAAAAATCAGTCTGGAGTATGGATTCATCCCATAGGAGCAACAATTTTTGTTGTCATTGTTGTTGTTGCTAGTTTGGGTTGTTTTTACTTTTTTGTTTATTTTTCACACTGGTTTGGCTATGTAACCAAGGCTGGCCATGAACTCATAATCTTGCCTCAGTCTCCCATGTGCTGGGATTATAGGCGTGAGCCACTATGGCTGGTAGAGTTTTTATAGCAATTTATTTTGTCCTCTTATCACTGAAGCAATTCATATCTCACCATAAGAAATAAATCGTCCTTTCTCTCTGTGTGTATCAGCTATCACAAAGGGCTCAAGGCAGCCTATCAAGCAGTAGGGATGACAAAGCAGCAGTGAAAGAACATAAGGAGCCCATGTGAGATAATTAAGAACATTCACAGTCTTTATTAGGCAAGAGAGAATATCAAGCCTGCATATGAACATAGCTATCAAGACTAATTCAGAATTTGTTTTCCTCAAGTGTCCTTTCCAATATTTATATTTTTTTTCCTCTGGCTTTGCTATACTGCCTAGACATATAGCTTTACCTCATAGCATGTAAAAACATCTGTCTAGATGATGACAGGTATCTCACTTAGAATTACAGATGTTCTCCCCAAAGCTCATCATCAATGCATCCAAGAAAAATCAAGCACTAATTTACATGGATCCTCAGGATAGAAAGAAACACAAAATCACTTGTTGCAGTACATAGGTGTAGTATTCAGATATGATAAGATTGGCCCCAATCAGGAGTAGGTCTCCCAAATTATTCCTGCCCCCCTAATAGCGTGATGCTGTTTATGTAGATTGGTCTAATTTTATGAGTTAGGTCTTACCAAGTTAAACATAGTCTCTCTAATAGAATTTTAACATTTGAGGGTGACTATAGCCATTTTCACAATTCTAGTCATCAAATAATTTCCTTGGCAGGAAGGCCTGATTTGAATAGACATAAATGCATTCAATTGAATGAAGATGGCTGTATTTTCTTTAAATTTATACACATTTCCTAAACTGCAAAGGAAGGTCTTAATGCAAATAGTAGTGAAATGAAGTATAATGGCAAAGAAGAATTTCCTCTACCCCCAAAAAAGTCCATTTTATGAAACTTCTCACATTATGTTTTTTAGAAAGCTGTGTAATGAATTAAGCTGAGACATTATATTTTTTGAATCAGCAATGTGCATTATGTAATAGAATTATAGGAGCTATTTAGCTCCTGGTATGGTGTCTTTGTATATGATTTTAGTTGAATAAAGTTCCAAATGTAAGACATTGAGCTTTCTTGTCTCTTTTACTTGAGCAAATAGGGGTCTGTATAAGCTGATTTCAAATTCTGATCTAATGACAATGCTAGACAACACAATGAAAAATTGTAGAGCAATGCCAAGTGTTTGCAATGAGCTTCCTGTGCCATTTCCTGACATTTGTTTTAAAAATATGAACTAATTACAGCCAGACATGGTAAGGGGACACCTGTAACCCTAGCAACTCAAGAGGCTAAGTTAGGAGGATTGCAAGTTCAAGGCCAGAAGGAAACTGTGTACTTAGTGGGGCTCTGTCTCAAAACAAAAAGTAAAAATGAGGCTAGAAGTGCAGTTCAATGGTGCACTCATAGAGCATTGTGGGTCCAATCCCTGAATACAAAAAAAAAAAAAAAGAAAGAAAAAGAAAGAATATGAACTAATTAAATACCAAAAAAAGCAGTCATCTTACAACCTTAGGATGTGCCAAAAAGTTTCACAATTTGACTTCTCAGAAATGTGCTTCAGTATTTCCAAAAAGCCAAATTAATTGCCAGGAACTCCTCTACCTAACCCAAACCCAAGCTATTATGAAGTCCATGATGACAATCAGAGCATTTCAGCATGACAGCCTCTATGTGCTTCATTAAGTTTTGCTCAGGATAATACCCTTAGCTTTCCATTTTCTAATCTCATTTTACTGACATACTATACTTACTTTCTCCTTAGCTACCTACCTGACAAAATGTATCATTTCTCTATTTCTTCTTTAAGAAAAAAGATAAAAGCCACTTAAATATGTCTTTTCATTTGTATTTTCAAATATTTAAAGGAACATCTAAAATGTGTTGGGTGCTAGAAAAATAATGGTAAATTACTATGCTCTTTCATCTTTGCTAGTCATAAAGGAGGAAATCAGCAGAGTAGCTGATCATTTTAATGCAACATAGCATAACTGCAAAGGTAGACCTAAGCCATTCCCTTGTGATCATAAAAGGAAAGTTGCTCATGAGGGAGAGTTTTGGGAAAAGCATCATGGAAGTTAAGGACAGCTGTGTCTCAAAATAAGGAGAGTTGTATCTCAAACTTAGATTTGTCTAGTCTCAAAGTCCACATTTACTCCCCTGTGGCATGGTATAATGGAGGATGTACAATGTTGAACAAACAATTAAATGTTACAGAGCAAACAAATTTCTAATCTAAGAACAACACACTTTTATTTTCCATAAGGCTGTTGAAATAAGAATAAAAATCTTTAAGAAATAATTTCTCCCAAATGATGTAATGTTATAATTACTACTTCCTATTTTTGAAAAATTTTGCATAAACCGAGAGACTTTAATCAAAGGGGCTAAAATAAAAATGTAAAACCCATCAGCTTTAGCATATGGATTCTGGAGTCAGCTTCTATTACCTACTTTTTACAGGGAGAAAAGCAAAAGGTTTTTAACTTTTGAAATGATTGCTTACTCTAGAAGACTGTAGAATGTGGATTAATTTCTGGTGACCTTAAGTAGCAAGTAATCTAATGTTTTGCCCCATAGTGTCTGTGCTAGTGATTTCTTTAATGTCTTCAGGTGCTATTCTCAGTGACTTTTGCAGTGACATAAATTTCAGGCAGAGAGTAATTCAAAAAGCTATCAAGAGCACTTGCCTAGCATGGTAAAACAAAAGCAAAAACAAAACAAACAAACAAACACCTGTCAAAGTGCTTGGTCTGGTGTCTGCTTCCCATCCATTCTTGCCCCAGGCAATAAATAAACCACTTTCATATTTTCTTCTACCATATGCTGATGATACTCAAATCTGAAGTCCAGGCCACAATTTTTTCACACTTTGAGCCTTTTAGCTTCAGATTTTATGCCAAGATGAAAGTTTATCTATTTATGAAAAAGCATGTCAAAGGGAAAAGAAGCTGGTCAGTGTCCAGGGAACAAAATATAAAGGTTAAGAGTTAGATATGTAGCCAAATAGCTCATTTAATTTTAAGGAAACAGGCTGGAGAGGAACTGAGATTCACAATAGGTACAAATGGAATAAATGAGGCTTTTTCCTGTTAAGTTTATCTTAGTGTGTCCCATGGCATAGCATAATTCTATTTGCCATTTTCTCATATCTTTTTTCTTTTATATCCTGCCTTCCTGATTCTCAAACTTTGACATGTGTTTTTCAAGCTGTATATATACAGTACAGCTTCATTCCCTGGAGAACTTTTGTTGGACTCAGGTCCTTTGCTTGTGATATAGTGCCATAGCCGATCCATTATTGCAAACTTGCACCTGTCTCCACCCCTTTTCTTTCGCCATTTCTTTTCCTCTACTTCAGTTTTGAAGCAACACATTCATCACACCAAAAAATATAAAAAAGTTCCCACACTTCACCCCAAAGTGATTAAATGAGGGTCCCATTAAAATTTATACTTTCTTATTTTTGAAATCAATTTATATAAAAATTTTAATTATACCACATGAGCATAATACTCCATGAGTCAATATAATGGGTAAAGTACAGCAGAGTAAGACCAATAAGCTTCTTATATCATAGGTAGAGTGGTTTAGAGTGTTCCAGAAGTTCAGAGTAAGCATCTGAGCAGATGTTATTGAGGGACATTGCTAAAGTCATCTTGGCTTCTCACACTAGCCACAATGTCTCCCTATCACCTGTCATTCCCTGCAATTCCAATAATGGAAATCTGATTTTAATTCAAAATGCCTAATTAAAATATAGACATTTTTAATGAAAAAGATTTGAAAGTAAATACCGAAAGACCAATTTTATCTTTTCATAATTTTCCCTCAGACTCGACCCTACAAGAGATTAGGAGAATTAACATGTTAATGTTTGTACAAAGCTGCAATCTTTGGATAACAAAAGAGATCTAAATTGTACAATAGCCATAGTAATACAGTATAATGTTCAAGAAACATACAGATGTAACATGTACATATGGAATACACATAACAGGGAAACCCTTCCACATTTCCTGTGTTATATTTATGGCATTTCTCCTTCCTTTATTTTTGGCATTATCTGCCATGTGGAGAAGACAGGAGTCATGAAAATATGTTACCATTGCAAACAATCATTACAAAGACTTAATTCACTGAGAAATATATTAGCATGTTAAATTTGAAGTTTGCCTATCAAAGCTAAATTTTGTGTATTTCTCTAAGTCTATAGTCTGATTAGAAGGTAGGAGGGGAGTTATTGCTAGAAGTTTATTCATGGCAAACTGTGCTTTTTGGCACATTACTACCTGTTCCCAGCATATGGTTTTATTGTTATTGTTGTTAGGGGCTATCAAATCAGGTCCCACTCATAGTGACCCTATGTGCAACAGAACAAAACACTCCCCGATACTGTCCCCAGCAGTATGTCAGTGCTTCCCTGCTGTTTTCAATGGCAGATTGTTTCAGGAGTGGATTGCTAAATCCTTCTCCCTAGCCTGCAGCACCTGGTATTCCCAGGCTGTCTCCCATCCAAGGACTAACCAGGCTGACCCTGCTTAGCTTCTGAAATCAGGCGGGATCAGATGCTTGGGTGCTATGGCTGCAGACGCGTCAGTTATTAGTCATCTATTAACAACCACCAGTTCATTCACACAACATTCAGGGTTCCTTGTGGTAAAGCAACCATTTCTTCCTAGTACTACCTATTCTCTACTGCTCTATGCAAAACCTTTTTTTTTTTTTATTTGCGATTCTGGAAGATCAAAACCAGAGCATGCTAGGCAAGTGCTCACTGCACCACTGAGATGAACCCTCAGCCTGTACTGAGATGAACTCCCTGACACTGTACTATACCCAGCACTATGTCAGTGCTTCTCTGCTATTCATAGAGTTTTCAATGGCTGATTATTTCAGGATTGCTTCAGGAGTGGGCTGCCAGGTCCTTCTCCCATTTTTGTGGTCCTAGGGATCAAACCCAGGATCTCAGAGAGTGCAAAGCAGCACTCTACCAACTGAGCTAAACCCCAGTCCTTATACCTTGCAGATTAATTTAATTCAATCTCTTATTTAAGATGAATTTTCCCAGCTAGGCGCAGAGGTGCACACCTGTAATCCCAGGGACTCAGGACGCAGAGGCAGGAGGATTGCAAGTGAGACCAGAGACAGTCTCCATAATTTAGCAAGACTCTGTCTCAAAAACTAAAAAAATAGGCTGAGGGTGCAGCTCAGTGTTATAACACTTGCAAAGCATACAAGTGCGAGGCCTTGGGTTGAAACCCCCGTATAAAAAAAAAAAAGATGAAATCTCCCAAGCATTTGGAAATTTTTGATTCATTTTCTACACCTAACACATAAGTATTCCCAAGTTGTGAAATCTTAAAGACTTCTTGTGAGTAAATATTTCATGATCTGCTTGTCAACATCTTCTATACTCAATTGTCTTCTCATAACTTTAAAAGATAATTGTGTGAGAAATTTTACCATGTGTTTAAATTGATGTTAAGTAATTGGTTTCCATGAAATTTTGGAAAAGTCTTTCAGCTTTATTGGTGGGCTTGAGTTGTATAGATTTGAAGGGACATGCCCAAGGACAGATGGTTCATTCTTATTAGAGATATAGTACAGCCAGACATAGGTTTTCTGGGGGTTTTGAATTTTGAAAGACTTTGTTGCCCAAGAATGGGTGATCAGTATGCATACCAAAGACATCATTTTTTGCAGATATAGAAAATAGTAATTGCTGTCATCATTCCTGTTCCTTGTACTTAGTGTTCTGTGTTTCACTTATAAAATGAAAAGCCAGATAAAGAAGAAGCAACCAAACCCTTTACTAGTGATGGATTTTAGAGGAAAAAAGGCAAAGAAAACATTTCACTGATAGGCAGTTCAGAAAAATCACATTGAGTGAGAAAGGAAAAAAAACAAAGAAAACTTTTCACTGATATGCAGTTCAGAAAGTCATACTGAGTGAGAAAGCTAGAGAAAAATCAGCTGTTACACTGAGCTAAGTGATTTCAGGCCAATGGAGCTCAGAACTGTTAATGAGAACTATCAGATTGAATCATATGAAAATTGCTAATATTCAACACTTCTGACATACAAAATGTCAATTTCAAAGAGTTCTTCAAAAAGTTAATTTTATTCCTTTCCTCCAGAGCAAATTTAAAGAGAATTTGCAGAGTATAATGTCTATAGGCTTTAATATTACTTTGCATGGATGAAAACTCTACTTCTTGCCACTTAACGTCTGTGATTTTGGGTATACACTTTGTGTCTAGCTTCCTCACCTGCATAATATTCTATTGTATTAATAGAGGCATCACTTCAAGTACCCTTTGTACTGTTGTTTGAACAATTTAGTTGTTTCCAGTTTGGAGTAATTACTAGCAACACTGGTAGAAAGAATTATTTTGTAATTCTTAGTGCTCAGTAGTAAGCCTTTATCTAGGATGTATACCTAAGTACTGAATTTCTAAATCATAGGATGCACACTTTTGAAATATTATTTTATAATGCTAAATTGCTATTCAGTACAGTGTATCAATTTACATTCCCATAAAAAGTGTGAGTTCCTATTGTTCCCCATGCTAGCTAATAAAGTATTCATACTTTCATTTTTGTCAATCTGACAATTATTAATTAGTATTTAATTATGGTTTTAATTTCTCTGATTACTCAGAAGTTTGAGCACATTCCAAAATGTTTATTGGCCATTTAGATTTCTGTCATGAAGTACCTGTTCAAGTCATTTGTCCTTTTCTCAGTTGTATTGTGTGCTATTTCCTTACTAATTCATCAGCGATTTTTATATACTCTAGTTACTAGACCTCTGCTGGATACTTGTATAAGAGAAATCTCTGCTACCTCTGTGGTTTAGTTTTTGACTCTGCCAGGTGTCACACGTTTTTTTTTTTCTCCATAGTTTACAGGTGTGTAATTTTCATTAAAAATGTAGTTAGATATATCATTTTTAATAATTACTGTTTCTGTTTCTTATTAGTAAATCCTTCTTACTGCAAGATCATGAAAATATTCTTGTACATGATTTTGTGAAATCTGAATAATTTGGTATTTCAGGTTTAGGATTTTTATGCAACTCGAATTTATTTTGTGGATAGTATGAGGGAGTGGTCCAAGTTTACTTTTTACATATGTATACCCAGTTTCTACAGCACCACTTATGGAAAGTTCCCTCCTTTTCATATCAATCTACAAATCCAGCTACATTATATATCAAGTTTCCATTTTTGCATGGATCTGGGTTCCTATCTTTTTGTTCTGATCCTTGTGTATTTCGATATCCCTCTACCAATATCACATTCACTTACAAACTCTAGGTTTGTTTTATGTCTTGATGTCTGACAAAACAAATCCTCCAAACTTGTTCTTTTACTTAATGAATGTCTTGACAGTGGTCCGTTTGTACCTTCATGTACTAGCATACTCATAGTTGAGACTTTGATTAGAATTATGCTGCATCTATAGATTAATTTGTTGTTGTTGTTAGGTGCCATCGAGGGGCGTCGGACTCATAGTGACCCTATATACAATAGAACGAAACACTCCCTCACACTGTGACTTGCCTCGCACCAGATCAGTTCTTCTCTGAAATTCATAGGGTTTCCAATGGCTGACTTTTTCTAGATTGCTTCAGGAGTGGGCTACCAGGTCCTTCTCCCATTTTTGCACTACAGGTGATCAAACCTAGGGCCTCAGAGAGCACAGAGCAGCACTCTTCTAACTGAACTAAACCCTAGACCATGGATTAATTTAAGATAAAAATAAAAATCTGTAAAATCAAGCCTTCCTATTTGTGAACATGGCACATTTTCCCACTTATTTAAGTCTTTAATTTTTTAATAAAAATTTGTAAGTTTTTCATAGAGGCTTTGCATAAGTTTTATTGAAATTATTTTTGACACATTCTTCACAATTTTAGTGCTGTTATAAATGGGATCATTTTAAAACTAATTTTCTAATTTTTAAGTATTTGTGAAGATGTAATAAAATTTAAAATTTATTTTGTACTTGGAAAATTTGACACATTTTTCTTATTAAATATCATAATTTATCTGTAGTTCTATGACTTTATATAAATAACTGTGTCATCTTTGAATTTTAATATTCCTTCCTCTTCTATTTATCTATCCATGTATCTTTTAAAAGCCTAACTCCATGCTAAGGCTACCACTAGTATAATACTGAATAGCAGTGGTCATGGCTATAGTCCTTGCTGATTACTAGTTTCAAAAAGAAAGCTTTCATTATTTCCCCATTAATATGATACTTTTGCTGAGTGCAGTGGCACATGCCTCTAATCCCAGTAACTCAGGAGGAGGCAGGAGTTCAAGTTTGATGCTAGAGGCAACCTGTGCAATTTAGCAAGTTCCTATCTGAAAATAAAAAAATAAAAAATAGAGTGGGGGTCAACTCAGTGGTAGAGTCATTGTTTAGCATGTGTGAGGCCATGGGATCAATCCCCCAGCATTGCAAAAAACAAAAAAATTCAATAGACCGGAATACAATTCTACTTATAATATGATTTGTGAGATATTGGGTTCATTATTCAGAATTTTTGTTGCTTTTGTTGTTGTTAGGTGCCATTGATTCATGTCATAGTGATCCTCATAGGGTTTTCAATGGCTACTTGTTCCAGGATTGCCTTGGGAGTGGATTGTCACGTCCTTCTCCCATTTTTGTGGTGCTGGGAATTGAACTGGGGACCTCAGAGACTGCAGCGCAGTGCTCTACCAACTGAGCTAAATCCCAGCCCCAGAATTTTTTTTAGGGGAGGAATACTGATTTGGTTTTACTTTATTATTTTATGTCATCATACTATCCCATATTTCATCTAGGATGGATTTTCAGAAGTTTCTGACATATGAAACTTAACTTTCATTTGCCTAATTATTTTTATTTGCGGGTCATAAATGATATTCTACTAAAATCAAATCTTAAGTATAATTTTATTAATAATAATTAAAATAACGAATGCCTAGTAAAATGCCAGATGCTTTGTACACATATCTTCAAACCCTGAATGACGTGCTGCCGAGATATTATTTCTCTGTTTTCTAGGTGATGAAAAAAATTTTTTTTTGGGGGGGGGACAGAGTCTGGCTAAATTATGCAGACTGCCTCTCATCTCAAACTGGTTATCCTCCTGCCTCCATAGGGATTTAAACCTATGTCCATTTAATACCAAATCCCATTTATACTGCATTGCAATACTTCAAAAAATATCACTGAGAGTTAGTAACACAGTAACTTCAAAATAGTCTACTTTCATTAATAAAAAATTCCTTGGAAAAGAAGGCATTAAATCTTACACTGATAGTACTTCCCACAAATAGTGTATCACATTATTTCCTGACAAACTTTTCCTATTATGTAAACATACATCATACATTCCTATAGGAATTCATCTTGTCTCCTAAGAAATGTAACAAAACCACTATTTGACTCAAAGATTTTAATTGGAACTGGACATTTCAGCTCTCCATTAGCTACCATTAATCAATCACTAAATTTAGTCATTATTGATTCGGAAAATTCTTCAGAAGTTACTGAAAGCTGAGGTTAAAAATCAGATGTTTTGCCTAAATTGGAACATTCTACACTATGCAATCTATTTAAATGAATGGAATATTTTTCAAAAGGTGATTAAGTTTCTTGGGGGATAGGACCCTGGTATTCACCTCTGCATTCTTGCCACCACAGTGCCTAAAACATTATTCATTAAATATCTGTAGATCTAAAATTGTTGACATGAAAGTTCCTTCAAATACCATTTTCCTCTTAGAGCCTATGAACTATTAAGAGTGAAGCATATCTTATGACCCAAACATAAAACTAACTGTATAGATAGGTCAACTTTTCAGAACCTAATCCCTATACTTCTTAATTATAATTATAAAGACTAGAGGAAACCCTTGTAAGGGCATTTGTACATTTATTATTCATTTTGTTTGTGATCATTTTATTCATGGTCATTTTAGTCATGTTTTGGTGCCTATAAACATGTACAAGTCTACTTTCCACAATTAAAGTACCTCCTTGAGTTTGTGTCTCCCTCTAATAAGTGTTTCTTCTCCTAATGGTCAGAATCAAACCTTTCAAAAAACAATTTCATAGAAACCAAATGCAATATGTGATCCATGTTCAAATTCTAATTTAAATGAGGCAATTTGTTTACATCTTTGCAGTCAGCTGTGAAAACTGAATACAGATTAGGGAGACAATGATACTAAGTTACTAAGTTACTATTTTAATTTAACTAGATAGAATAACTTCATGGTGTTATGCTTACAATCATTATAATCAAAAATGGAAAAAGCAGTATTTAAAGAGCATGACCTCAGGAAAGGCAGAGTAAGGAACTAAGTGAATCCATTCTTTCACAAAAACAATAAAAATGTCTGTAAAACTTGAAAAAAAATCAACCATTTTAGAATTTTAGAAATTAACCAAAGACGCTGAACTAACTTAAAAAGATATTATTCCAAAACAACCTGTGGAACAGGGTGAGATCAGTAGGATATATATATATATATATATATATATATATATATATATATATATATTTTTTTTTTTTTTTTTAATTGTGTCTACTTCCATTCCTCTCTCACTATAGCAATGCAGCACAGCAACCATGAAAATCTGGCAGCCAGTAGAGTAGGGTAATGACCTGTTTTAAAGTTTCATGTAACACTTATTGCCCAGAAGATTGTCAGTATTTTGACAATATGCCACTGATATTGCCGATACCAACAGGGTCATGAATGGTAGAAAGGTTTCAGCTGAGCTTCTAGACAAAGACAAACCAGGGAGATGGACATGGCTAACCCACTCCCAAAACAATTAGCCTTTGCAATTTCTATGAATAGCAGAGAAATACTCTCAGATATAGTGCCAGAAAATGAAAACCCTAGGTTGGAAGGCGCTCAAAACTTGATGGGATAAGAGTTGCCTCCTCAAAGTAAAGTCGATCTTAATTAGAAAAATGGAGTAAAGCCCCAGGGATCTCCATTTGCCAATGTAGCATGACTCAAAATGAGGAGGAACAACTATAAACATCCCTTAATAATTGAAACTTGGAATGTATACTGTATGAATTTAGGAAAATTAGAAATCATTAAAATGGAAATGGGATGGATAAACATCGACATTCTAGATATCAGTGAGCTAAAATGGACTGGTATGGGCCATTTTGAATCAGATAATCCTATGGTCTACTATGCCAGCAATGACAGATTAAAGAGAAAAGAGGTTATATTTATCATCAAAAAAGACATCTCAAGATCTGCCTTGAAATACAATGGTGTCAGTGATAGAATAATATCCATACACTTACAAGGAAGGCCAGTTAGTATGACTATTATTCAAATTTACACACCCAACACTAAGGCTACAAATGATGATATGGAAGATTTTTAACAGCTTTTGCAATCAGAAAGAGATCAAACATGGAATCGGGATGTACTGATAATTACTGGGGACTGGAATGGAAAAGTTGGAAACAAAGAAGAAAGCTTAGTAGTTGGAAAATATGCCCTTGGACCAGACAAGTTGTGGCATGACATCAAAGGCGTCATTCGTGAGCAAAGTAAAAGGTTATTTTAAAAACAGGAAATAAAGAAAAGACAAATTACATGTCAAAAGACACCCTGAAGCTTGTCCTTGAACAATGAGCAGCTAAAGTAAAAGGAAGTCATGTTGAAGTTAAAGAACTAAGCAGAAGATTTCAAAGGGCAGCTCAAGAACACAAAATCAAATATTACAATGACATGTACAAAGAGCTGGAGATTGAAACCTAAAAGGGCAGAGCATGCTCTGTTTTTCTAAGCTTAAGAAATTGAAGAAAAAGTTCAAGCCTCAAGTAGCAATAGTGAAGGATTTTACAAGGAAAATCTTAATTGATGTAGGAAACATCAAAAGAAGATGGAAGGAATACAGAGCATATTTATACTGAAAAGAACTGATGGATTATCAACCATTTGAAGAAGTTGCATATGATCAGAAAACAATGGTACTGAAAGAAGAAGTAGAAGCTGCCTTGAAGGAACTGGGAAAGCACAAGGCTCCAGGGATTGATGGAATATCAACTGAGATCCTTCAACAAACAGATGTAGCACTTGAAACGCTCACTTGTTTATGCCAAGAGATTTGTAAAACAGCTACCTGGCCAACTGACTGGAAGAGATCCACATCTGTGTCTATTCCCAAGAGATGGGTCTGACCCAATGTGGAAATTACTGAATGCTATAATTAATATCACATGCAAACAAATTTTAGTAAAGTTCATTCAAAAGTGACTGCAGTAGTATACAGACAAGGAACTTCCAGAAAATCAAGCCTTATTCAGAAGAGGGCACGTAACCAAGGACATCATTGCTGACGTCAGATGGATATTAGGTGAACGTAGAGAATACCAGAAAGATGTCTTTGTTCACTGACTATGCAAAGGCATTTGACTGTGCACATTATAATAAATTATGAATAACATTGCAAAGAATGAGAATACCAGAGCACCTAATTATACTAATGGGGAGTTTGTATATGAACCAGGAGGAAGTACTTTGAACAGAATAAGGAAATACTGCCTGATTTAAAGTTGAAAATGGTATGCATCTAGGGCGTATTCTTTCACTGTACCTGTTCAATCTCTACGCTGAGCAAATAATCTGAAAAGCTGAACTTTATGAAGAAACATGTAGAATTATGATTGGAGGAGGACTCATTAACATCCTGTGTTATATAGATGCCACAAGTCTGCTTACTGAAAGTGAAGAGGATTTGAAACATTTACTGATGAAGATCAACAATCACAGCCTTCAGTATGAACTGTGCCTCAACATCAACAAAACAATAAACTTTAGAACTGGGCCAGTATACAACTTCATGGTAAGTGGAGAAAAGATTTGTTTTCTCCAAGATTTTGCTTTTCTGGTTTTATGATCAAGACCCATGGAAAGTAGCAGTCAAAAAATCAAAGGACACATTGCATTGGAAAAGTTGTTGCAAAAGACCTCTCTTTACAGTGTTGAAAAGTAAACATGTCCCATTGAAGACAAAGACGCACCTGATTCATGCCATGGTATTTTCAGCCAAATCATATGTTTGTGAAATCTAGACATTGAATAAGGGAGACAGGAAAAGAATTGATGTTTCTGAATTGTAGTACTGGAGACAAATATTGAATATACTGACAAAAGAACCAATATATCTGTCTTAGAAGTGCAACCAGAATGCTTCTTTTAAGCAAGGATGACTAGACTGTATCTTACGTATTTTGGACACATTTTCAGGATGGACCAATCCCTGGAGAAGGACGTCATGTGTGGGAGAGTGGCAGGTCAATGAAAAAAGGGAAGACCCTCAACTAGATGGATTGCCACAGTGTCTGGAACAGTGGGTTTAAACAAAAAAACATCGTGTGCATGGCAGAGAATCTGGGAGTGTTTCATTCTGTTGTACACTAGACCATTAAGAGTCAAACCCAACTCAATGGCACCTAACAACAACATGATAATTTGCTTGAAGCATCCTATTCTCAGTCCATTCTCAGTCCATATATATATATATATATATATATATATATATATATATATATTCCTTGGTAATTTTGAATACAGTAACAATAAGGTGGATTTAGTAATTCTATAGCTATCTAAGGGGCTGGGATTTAGCTCAGTGAGTAGAGCGCTGCTCTGAAGTCTCTGAGGTCCCGAGTTTGATTCCCAGCACCACAAAAATGAGAGAAAGAGGTGGCAATTCACTCCCGAAGTAATTCTGAAACAATCAGCCATTGAAAACCCTATGAGGGTCGCTGGGTCTCTATGAGTTGGACCCAACTTGACGGCACCTCACAATAACAATAGCTATCTAAGCCTGTGATTTTAGTTTTGAGAAAGAACAAGCTGAATACAAATTTAAAAGGAAAATTTATAATGATAATATGACCAGTATATGGGACTTTGAAATGCTCCCATACATTCTAGCAGATCTAAAATGCTGCACACTTGTGTATGTCTGTGCACATGCCCAAGAAATCCCAGACAAGACACCAACAAGTTTTCCTTTCCTTGGTCTGTCCAAGTGAGAAGTAAAACCTAAGATTGACTTATAAACTTTCTGAAATTTGAAGCTGTAACTTCTCATCCTGGAGCAGCTTGTAAGAAAAAGTGGCTTACATCTTTTCTTAAAATATTCTGAACAATCACTTTGTTGTTAGGTGCATATCAGCCCTCATAGGGTATTCAATGGCTGATTGTTTTGAGAGTGGGTTGCCACATCCTTTTCCATTTTTTATGGTGCTGGGGATCAAAACCAGGTCCTCAGAGAGTACAGAGCAGGTGCTTTACCAAATGAGCTAAACCCCAGCCTGAATACTCACTACTTAATCATAAATTATCCTGATTCAATGGTAACTCTTAAGGAACTAGGCTGAAAAATAAAAACAAAAATTTAAGAAAACACACAGGAAATAAAATAGCAGCTACACATTTTAAGGAATACAGAACCTACACGATTAATCTATGAAGGTCACTCAAGTAAGCAGCAATGAGAAAAAATATCCCAGTGTAAGTGAGAAACACTGAGTGGGGAAATATGATTTCAAAGTCACTAAAATATATTATTTAAAATGCCTAGCTTTCAATGGAAAGTTACAGGACATACAAAGAAATCAGAAAGTGTGGCTTATCAACAGAAGTGAAAGCAGCCAATCAAACATATGGGGGGCAGATTTTAATATTATAAGACACGAACTTAACTCAGCTATATAAATATGTTTAAAGAACTCAAGAAGACTGTAGTTAATTAACCAACAGAAACTATGTGTCAGGTGAAAGTCAAAAGAAAGAAGGCAGACCAAAGGAAGGATCATGTTAAAGTTTGGGAACCTTGAGTTTATTGAGGTTGTTTATGGGGCATAACTGACTCAGGTATAGCCTTTATGCACAGCTCTGCCAACGGGAAGAATCTTTTTCAAGAATTTCCCACCAAAATATCCCATGTGAACCTGCACCACCAAGGCCTGCCCTCACCCTATTACTCATCTCTTATATAAATAGGCAGAATGACGCAGCAGAAGCATCCTGGGCTCATAACCCAGAGGTCGACGAATCAAAACCATCCCCTGCTATGTCTGCAGCAGTAGCGCTGTGGCATCCGATCCTGTGATCCTGTCAGATCTCGGAAGCTAAGCAGGGTCAGGCTTGGTTAGTAGTTGGATGGAAGACCATCTGGGAACACTAGATACTGTATTCTTGGGAGAAGGACCCCTGCAACCCACTTCCAAAAATCAATCTGCCATTGAAAACCCTATGAATAGCAGAGAAGCACTGAAAGTAGTGTTTGGCCTGTTGTATGTAGGGTCATGATGAGTAGGACACCAACCCAATGGCACCTAACAGAAACAATAACATATAACTTGGAATTACCTGCAATCATAGCAAGAGAGGCTAGTGATTGGCACCAAAGAGGAGGGTCTTCTAGTGGTCCTATGAAGGACTCCTGAGGGTCTTGTACACTTCCTTCTCCCTCCCTCCAAGAGGGAATGTTGATAACTCCATTACCATTTTTTGTGGTGATTTGGATCAAACCCAAGGCCTCAAAGAGTGCAGATCAGCACTCTACCAACAG
>VMDO01013397.1:31041-58517 GCA_007922755.1 Pedetes capensis
AGAGACAGAGAGAGAGAGAGAGAGAGAGAGAGAGAGAGAGAGAGAGAGAGACATGCTAGACATGCTGAAGATAAAGGACCATAGAACACACCCAAGGGCTGGGTGTGGGCTTCAAGACAGAGGTCACCTGAAGTGTAAATTTTAAAGGGTAAATTTTATGCTATATGAATTATATATCAAATTTAAAAAGAAATAAAAATTTAAATTATATATTTTAAACCTCAGAGAAAACACTAAGAACACTAGAAACTAAAGAAAAAATAAAAAGAAATCCAACAAAGAAATTGAAATTACAGTCTAAAAAATATCTCTCATTTCCATTTTGTTGACCAAGTGGAAAGTACTGTTTAGAAATTTCTGTGAGTAGCAGTAGTTTGTCTTCAAAACCCAGGAAAATGTTGTCATCATGGTAGAAAATTGTGCAGAAACATAATGATATTTGTTTTTTCAAATGTTTATGTAAGGAGGTTGACATTTTTTAACTAGTGCTGGAGATTGAGGCCAGGAACTTGCATGCTAGGCAATTACTCTATCACTGAGCTATATCCTCAGGGAACTAAGTAATTAACCTTAATTTGTATGTTTTGTATTGCATTGTTTTATTTTGTGGTACTGAGGTTTGAAGCCATGGCCTTGTGCATACTACCACTGAGCTACGTCATCAGCCCTTCTTGGCTTTTTCTTTAAGGGAAAAAAATATAAACTACTTAGGTACTTCTTATATGCTAGCATATGATTTTTAAGTGCCCACCTACATACTATGTTTCCTGCTGGATTCTAAAATTACAGATGATACATGAACACAGGACTGTTGTGTTTTGATGTTACATTCTGAGGTTTTGATGATAATATAATTAAAAGTATCAAATCTGACACAGCAAGGCAGACTAGAGAGAACACAGGTTTGAGATTGAATCTCTACTCCCCCAATTGTAAAACCTGAACCTAGGTTTCCTCATCTGCAAAAGGTGAATAATAACATCTACTTATGTAATTTTCTTAGTTTAAGTGATTGGCATATAGCTGGAACTCAAGATCATAGCTGTAACCATTATCAGTTTTAAGTGTTATTTTTATAGCATGACATAATCTTTTTAAGACTATAGCTCTACTCCAATAGGCACTGAATAAAAAAATAGCAATAAGTAAGGAATTCAAGTAAGTCTAGTTTTAACTTTGTTGTCTTACTGTTTCTTCCTTTGTTTTCTCTTTTACTTTCCTATTAACTATCACCTTTGTGCACTTTTAATGTTTTTTTCAAGTAGTCATAACATATGCCGAAAAATTATAAGGGAATATCAAGTATTGCTAGAAGTGTCATATAATGGCACCTACAATACCTTGCGAATTTTTCTTATTTCAAAGTACAAATTAATTCTAAATCACATTGTTACAGTATTTTGTACTAAGTTTAAATACAATCTTTGATTCTTTCACTATATTTGCCTTCCTTTGTTCAGTTATTTTTATAACTAATCTAATTATAGTTTGATAATTATGCGCAAAACTTTTAAAATAGTAATTCACAGTGAAAGCTAAGTAATTTGTCATAACATTGTTGTTGTTAGGTGCCGTAGAGTCACTAAACAACTCATAGCGACACTCCTAGGGTTTTCAATGGCTGACTGTTTCGGGATTGCCTTGGGAGTGGATTGCCAGGTCCTTCTCCCATTTTTGAGGTGCTGGGAATTGAACTCGGGACCGCAGAGACTGCAGTGCAGCGCTCTGCCAACTGAGCTAAATCCCAGCCCATTGTCATAACATTACATGCTAAAAATTTTATTTATGAAGGGTCTGGGGAGATAGCTCAGTAATAGAGTGCATGCTTATCATGAATGAGGCCCTGCAAAAAAAAATTACCTGTGAAATGTTAGTCTGCAAATATTGCCTGAATATTTTTAAGTAAAATAAGTTTGGGGACATGATCATCTAATTTTCCTACACTACTTAAATTATAAGATGCATACCTCACTTCACTGTATTTACAATGAAGGAATATATATATATATATATATATATGTATGTATATGTATTTATACATACATATATATATATTATATATACACATATATATGTTGTTGTTGTTCTTGTTAGGTGCTGTCAATCTGTATCCAACTCATAGCGACCCTCATAGGGTTTTCAATGGCTGACTGTTTTGGGATTGCCTTGGGAGTGGATTGCCAGGCCCTTCTCCCATTTTTTGCGGTGCTGGGAATTGAACTTGGGACCTCAGGGACTGCAGCGCAGTGCTCTACCCACTGAGCTAAATCCCAGCCCATATATATATATATATATATATATATATATATATATATACACACACACTTATATTTTATTATATTTAAACCAAGAACGTACTTCCTGAAATTTGTTTTGGTACAGATGGAAACAGTTTATATTTTCATATGCACATTTACTTTTGCTTGTAGATAAAGACTGGTTTTAATATAAAAGTAATGTTACTACTAATATCTTGAAATTGTGTACAGCAATTTCACTAAAATTTACTAAATGTTTTTACATTCAATCTCTGGTATTCACAAACACTTGTGAAGTATATGCTAAGTGAGATAATATAGGTTCCAATACTTAATATGATAAATACACCAGAAAAGCTAGTTATTTATAAAAAAAATAACCAATTTCTTAGAGATCACCAATCAGTTACCCCAAATCATATTATTATATGACATTATTTAAGAATCATTTCATCAAAAGATCAAGTTAAGTCATGGCGTGGTGGTTTATAGCTGTAATCCCAGTCACTCAGGAGGCAGAGGCAGGAGGATAGCAAAAGTGAGGCCAGAGGCAACCTGTGTCACTTAGGGAGACCCTATCTCAAAATGAAAGAAAAAAATGGGTTAGGGGTACAGCTCATTAAGAGAGCATTAAAAAAGTATTTGTGAGACTCCAGGTTCAGTCCCCCAGTACAACAACAACAAAAAACTAGTTAAAAATTAGTATTTCATCACAAGATTTAAAGCCAAGTTATATGATTGACTTACCAACACTTAGATTTGATATGTTTTCTGTTAATGAAGTATCATTTTATTAGTATTAAAAAGAAAATAATACTGCAATGTTTAATGGAAATAGTTTTTCTGAAAATACCAATTGCCCTTCTAGAGAACATAGAGGTTGATTACTATGGTTTATATATGCCACCCACTGGTGAAATTCATGTATTCAGAGATTGTAATCTTAGGTCTTCAAAAACTTGAAAATTAGAGGCTTTCTTTCATATGGAGAAACACTTCAAAGAACACAGGGAACTTGTTTTCTATTATTTATCTACTTCTGATTTGAATACATTTTCCATTTTACATCAAATACATGAAAATTAGCTTCAGTTATTGGTTCAACAGCACATATTCACCTTCTTCTACTGTACTTGTTACTGACATAGAGTATTCATAATTGTTCTTTCTCCCTATAAATATAAAGAGGCCAATAGGTTGAGAGTGTGTGAAATGGTTTTAATCTAAATCAAAAAGTGAGCAAGTGCTTAATAATGTCAAATGCTTTTATTTTAATTGCACTTCAAGGTGTTTTCTACTGAATTTCAAAGAGAAAATATGATCCTATTTGCCACTGTAATTGTTTTGAATTCTAAAAATGATCTTACTCTAGAGTAAGGAAAACTCTTGCTCTATAGATGATAGCATCACCTGGTTCTCCAGTGTGTACTCTGCATAAGAACTTGGACCTATTCATTCTAAATAAAGTTAAAACTTAGTTTCTCTGATTCTACAATTATATAGAGAACAGGAATATGGAATCTCTAATGACTCAACTAATTTGCAATTGTTTACACCCCCATAAAGACTCCAACTACCCATCACAAGAATGGGATAAATAGGCTAACAATTAAAATTCTGTCACTACTGTCTATTCTATTAAATATTTCTCACTGAGAAAAAAAGTACAAGGAGAAAATTTTTCATTCATCCTTGCTTGTCTTGCTGATGATCTGACTGAAAAGAAACAATGGCATCACGTCATGGAAAAACAGGATTTATTAAGTGTATTTTGAGGACTAAGTCTTATGTGAATTTTGGGTTTTTGGCTTGTCTTTGGTTTTCTTTGAATGCAGGAAACTTAGAGAGGAAAAGTTTTATATTTTGTTGTTGCTATTGTTGTGTAGTACTGAGGCTTGAACCAAGGGCTTTGTGCACCAAGGCAATTGCTCCATCATTTAACTAAACCTCGGCCCACCTTAAAGGTTTTTGATGTTTTATTCAGAAACTAAAACACATTTTAGCACTCAAGGCATATAGTAATTTGACTAAAGAGGAAAGAAAGAAAACAACTTTTGACATTAGTCCAAGGATGTCTATACAACATAGTTGATGCACTAAGTTAAGAGTATGTGCAGATTGTTGTTGTTATTAGAGGCTCTCAAGTCCAGTCTGACTCATAGGTACCCTATATACAATAGAATGATAAACTCCCTGACACAACACTGTGCCACTAGGCATTGTATCAGTGCTTCTCTGCTATTCACAGGAATTTCAATGGCTGATTGTTTCAGGATTGCTGATGATGGATTGCCATGTCCTCCCATTTCTTGCTGGCAGAGGACCAAACCCAGGTCCTCAAAAAGGGCAGAGGGGGACTTTAGCAATGTGACCATCGTGTGAACAATTAAGATTCTGTAGTTGTAAGACATCCCACTTAACATATGAAAGATAGACTTCAAGATTGAATTACTGTCTTTTGAAATAAAGGCTAAGTAGACTATTATTATTCATTTCATGGTACGTAGAATGAGGATTATGTGATATAATCCATTCATCCTAAAAAATTATTTTATGCTCACTTTGATGTCAATAAAAGATAAAATGTCTTCTGAGTTCTTAAAAATATAAAATTAATGACTAGGGTTTTTATTTAGGATCTCTTGCAGGGATTAACCAAACTGATTATAAAGATCATACACAAATAAAATCACATACGAAATAAAAGACTGTAGTATGAAATAGCAATTCTTCTTTTCATCATCCAGACATTCACAAAGGCACCATATATCTCCATATATCTACTTCCGTAATGATAATTTGGGACGCCAAGTTACTTGCTCAAAGTAACATAACTAGGTAACTTAATTATAAAATCTTCAGCCATGGAAGAAGACCTAGAAATATCTAGTTCAATCTCCTACCCAATAATGCAGAAATTTCTTGTATAACCTCTAGTGTTAGGCAAGTTCTCTTTGAAAGATAAAGCTTTTCATTCTATTGAACCCTAATCTACTCCTTACTATATCTTTTACCATTTGTCTTGTTTTGGCCTTTTGCGGGAAATGAATATGAAAATCTTTAAATTATTTGAATGTATATTATGTACCTTCCCACTTCTTAATTCTATTTTCTAATCACACGATAGCAGAGATGTAGAAACTTGGGCCTTCAAACTGTATGTTTTAAGGGAGTGGTAATAAAGTCTAAATCACATTGAAATGAAATTATTTTGAGTAAAGCTATAGTTCTAAAGCCTGCAGCCATAGCCCTGTGGCATCAGTGTGTCAGATACGGACTCGATGGCACCTAACAACAACAACAAATAGTTCTAAAACAGTAAAGGAAAACAAGATGTGTTAGCTCAAAATCTACTTCTTTAACCTAAATAATTTTTAAGTTGAAGTCAGTCAAAACACAAGGGAACTCTGTCTTCAAAGTCTGTTTGCCTAAAAGCTAAACAGAAAATTAAAAGAACAAAAGGTCTTTCTACTTTTCTTCCTGCCTGCAGCTGTAGCCCTGTGGCCTCCAAGCCCCTCAGATCTGGGAAGCTAAGTAGGGTCGGGCCTGGTTAGTACCTGGATGGAAGACCACTTGGGAACACCAGAAGCTGTAGGCTTGGGAGAAGGACCTGGCAACCCCCTCCCCAAAATCAATCTGCCATTGAAAACCCTATGAACAGCAGAGAAGCACTGACAATAGTGTTTCCCCTGTTGTACAGAGGGTCGCTATGAGTCGGATACCGACTTGACAGCATCTAACAACAACAACAACAACAACAACAACAACAACTTTTCCTCCTAAATTTCCCACCTAAAGACAAAGTTGCAAATTCTCCCTTGCTTACCAGCTTGAAGAAAGTGACCAAGAAATCTGTGAGTAGACTTTCTTTCAATAAATTTACTTTCCCTCAGTTTTCCCATCTATGAAAACCGGGACTGCTTTCCTATGTCTTGTCAGTTCTCTAAAATTTATTGATGTTTGTTAAAATACTATTTAATGCAGGGCTATAAGCCACTGGTATGAGGTTTTGGGGTTTTTTTTTTTTGTTTTTGTTTTTTTCAGTACTGAGGGTTGAACCCAGGGCCTCGCACTTTCAAGTTTTGAAAGTGCTGGAACACTGATCTCCACCCCCAGCCCATTTATTTTACATTTTGAGATAGGGTCTCACTAAATTAAGCAGACTGCCTCTGGTCTTGAAGTTGCAATCCTCCTGCCTCTGCCTCCCAAATTGTTGGGATTATAGGCATGTGCCACTGTACCCAGCTACTAGGAGTTATTTTAACTGATGTTTGTCTTGTGTGGAACACACTGCATTCATTTAAAAACTTAATTGTTTTCTCTTGTTAATCTAGTTTTCTTTTTGTTGTTGTTACAAACATCCTCTCTGAACTTTATGAGGCTTGACAAAATTATACATCTGTCCCCTTCATTTAGGTGAGCTAACCAGGAGAATTACACATTCTCCAGCAACAGTATCTAACAGCTAAGTGATGTGCAGCACTAGTGAGTGTATAATAAGTTTGAACTATTATCATAGTAGGGCTTGGAGAAATTATGCCTAGATAAAAAAGAGATTATTTTCTTATTTACACTAGACTGTATCTCTGTAGTCACATCAAGATACAGAGGAAAAGCCACAGGTGGGTTTAAGTCTTCAAGAACATAGTATGCTCAATATTTGCATGCTGGCAGATATACTGTTGACTGCTAGGCATGTACTTTCAATGGCAATGTATTCTTGTCAGGGCAGAGGAGGAAAGCTTTTGTTCCCTTAAATGACTGTTAATACTTCAAAATTGTTTTTTTAAATGTTGTCATTATTGTTATTTCAAATATGGCACTCCAGAGAAACTTATAAGGAACTAACCAAAATCACTGAGTCACTGTGACACTTTTTGAGGTGACTTAGAGTAAACTTTGCTCATTATAATGTGAAATACTCTAACCAGAAGTGCTCCTGTCCACCATTTTAAAAAAACGTATGATGTATAACCTCACACTGATGAGTCTTCCTATATAAATACACATGTATTTTCTCCAGTAAAATCTCCTTGCTTTCTTTGGGGAGACATTGATTTGAAAACTATCTTCAGTGCAGTCCTTACTTGTTGCAAGTAATAAACCTTCCTTTGGTTTTTACCTCCTGGTTATGCTTATCAGTGAATCCACTATATTCAACTGCAATACCAGTCTGGCATGCCTGGGGAAATGAGGCCTTTAATATTAGTGATCTAAGTGAGGATGAATAGTAACATTTGTGGCCCTAAAATATGGTAAAATTGTATACCTTTGTTTTCCTTATCTATAAAGTGAGAAAAACACACAACTCTACCTATGTATTCTTTGTTAGAATTGAATGAGGTAAATGGACAGAGTAAGTGCTCATTTAAATTTAGCTCTTATAATTATAATTATCATCAGTTTCTTTATCATCATCACTGAGCCCAGTTAAAAGGCTCTTGGGATAGACATACACTCTTTGGGCAAAGAGTCCTTGAAGTAGGAGCTGAGAATTTAGCTCTCTAGGAATTGCCATATCAGCAGAATAAATAAAACATTGACAATTTCTATGAAGGACTGAGACTTCCCAAACACAAAAATGGGATCTATTTCTATTAGGAATTGTGTTTGTGGTTAGATAAATAGAAGCAAAAGAAAAAAATGAGGAGAATCTTCAATTTTTCTGAACTGGATTCTGAGAAAGCTCTAAACTTGAGAGCACAGAGAAAGTGTAGTAGGTACTTCCCTATATTGACAGTAGAATGCTGATAGTATTTACATTTATGGTCCTTTGATTTCACTATTTGGTGAATGGGGATAGAACATGTATAACCATTGGAGAAGTGCTTTGGCCTAAACAAGCACATAGTTACGTGTTAGTACTTTTTATTTAACTTAGTAATGTTTCCTATCTGCGTGTAGTGAAATGACCATTTATTGAACCTGTAATTAATATGTTAAAGTTGTATATCTCTAGGGAGGAAAGAAGAAATAAAATGTGAGAATGACTATAGTTAGTAGATTCTAGATATAAGAACAAAAATCAGGACCTCTGGACTGCATTCTTCAATATTTGTCACTATAATTTTCTGTACTATATTGATTGCCATTTTTCCCCATTTATACTTAGAATTGAAACTTACTCAGTACATTACTCAGCTTTCCATCACTATAACAAAATACATAAGATAATTTATGAAGGGAAAGAAAATATTTTGGCTAATGGTTTTAGAGGTTCCAACCCATGATTAGGCAGATCTCCCCTCATGGCCAAGTAGCAAAAGCAAAAAAGGAAGGGGCCAGGGTCACTCCTCTCCATTCTGGAGCATATATCTAGTGATCTAAGGACTTCCCACAAAGGCATTCCACCCAAAGGTTCACAGCACTTTCCAAAAGGGCCTCCCTGGGAACCAATCCTTTCATGTATTGACCTTTGGGTGATATTTAGTCCCCTAACAATAGCATCAAGTAATGAAGTTTTGCTGAGGGTAAAGAGCCTGCAGTGAAATAATTAAGTGTACTGATAGAAGGATAGAGGATATTGAAAGAATGCACTTCAACTAAAAAGTTGTGACTCACACATGTACGTGTGTGGTGCTGAGAAATCCAAAATGTGGGTATTTAACCCCATAAACTGATTTGCAAGGGGAAATGATGCTATCATTTATTTGTTACAAACTTATAAGGGCCAGGGACCATGGCTCAATCCCTTAATTCCAGCTACTTGGGAGGCTGATGCAGGAGGATCACAAATTGGAGGTCAGAGGAAACCTGCATAATTGTTGAGACCCTGTCTCAAAATTAAAAATAAAAAAAGGGACTGAGGGGTGTAGCTCAGTAGGAGAGCACTTGTTTAGTATGTGCAAGGCCTTCAGTTCAGTCCCCTCGGTACTAAAAAAAACTTAAAGGGACAGACATAGGGATAAATATTAGATATCTACAAGTACACAATATTGACAAAGTCCTTGATTGGCCTTTTGGAGGGAATGCCTGAAGATGCAAATCAAGGTATTAGTATATAAACTATAGGTCACCCCTATGCAATATGTAAACCCTAAGGAAATGAAGTGAAAAATAAAAATAAACATAAAATAGTGCTGTTTTCACAGAGAGACTTTGATTTTTAATGTTTATATAGCAAAGTGTGCTACAGTTATTGAAGGAAATTTTCTCAATTTGCATTAAAAAACATAGCTAAGTACAATGAAGACTGAAGCAAATGCAGTACCATGTGGTATCTTGAGGGTCTGTAGGCTTGGCAGCATCAAATGAGAGTGCCCTGAAGAGGAAATCAGGATTATCATGGAAGGCATTGATGGTGAAATGGCAGAGCATCATCAGAGACCACAATTTCTGGTGGGAGATTATGGATGCCCAACAGACATGGCGGTACTCAGCAAATGCCCAGCAATTGATGACAAATGCGCAATGGCAGAAGAAGGAAGCACAGTGGGAGATGATAAATTCCCAATGGGGCATGATGGATTCCCATTGGGAGATGATGAATGCCCAATGGGAGATGCTGGATATGTTAGGGCAGATGATAGATGACTAGTACATGCTGTACATTATGGTAAATGATTGTGAATACACATATGCTCCATGAAAACCTGTTAGAGTTGCAGCAGTGTATGATACAAATTAATTTCTTTATAATCATGTAAGACATTCCCTGGGGACTTTTGGAAGTGCATTGGGGGAATAGGGATATTAGAAGGAAGTATCTATATCAAAGGTGTCTATTTTGTACTCACAGCTGTGAGGTCTGTCACAAACTTAAATACTTTTAGGGGCCAGGTAAATTATACCAGTAAAACAGCTATGTATGACAAGATGGGGAGTGGTAGAAAATGTAGGAAAGTTTGAATTACATACTAAAAAATGATATTCAAATGACAAAGTTTAATATATGTAGTCTAGGCCCAAACAAAATTCACTTGCAGGCAGAAGTCAGTCAAAAGGAAGCTAGTTCTTAATCCCAATAATATCAGTGTCCTAGGGCTTGCTAGATCATTTATCTAGGAACATGATTTTTGTGTGTGTGTGTGTGTGTGTGTGTGTGTGTGTGTGTGTGTGGTAGTGGGGATTCAACCCAGGGCCTCACACCTGCATCCTTTGCAAGGGCTGGGCCACTGAGCTGCACCCCCAGTCCATTTTTTTTGTTACTTTTTGAGACAGGGCCTCGCTAAGTTATGCAGACTACCTCTGGTCTCGAACTTGTGATCCTCCTGCCTCCGCCTCCCTAGCCGCTGGGATTACAGGCGTGCACCACTGTGCCCGGCGCTGGAACATGGTATCATTTTTATACAAAAAAGAAAATTGTTCTGCTTTAAGAATGAACTATACGTAGACAAATTCTACAGCTATTTTATATAAATGGGAAGATCATCTTCTGCTATTTATTAACCAATTCAAAGAAAGCAGGGTAATTCTACTTGTCATATTTATTTTCACAAACTACATATGTTTCCAGAACATTTAGGACAACTTGGACTCCACTGGATGGTTTCCAATACAATTCCTAAAACTTCCCAAGGTTGAAAATGAAAATTATGAGGATGGATCTATATTTTCTAGATCTATACCCAAACCATCTTTCAAAATATATTTCTGGAGACTAGCTTGAAGAATATCTATCCTTTACTAAAATGCATCAATTTCCAGAAAAAAATCCAAGCTAGAGTTTTAAAGATTCTTCAAAAGAAGTGAAGATGAGCGGGGTGCTGTGGTGCACGCCTGTAATCCCAGCGGCTTGGGAGGCAGAGGCAGGAGGATCGCAAGTTCGAGACCAGAGGCAGTCTGTGTAACTTAGTGAGACCCTGTCTCAAAAAATAAAAAAATGGGCTGGAGGTGGCAGCTCAGTGGTCTGGTACTTGCACAGCATGCAGGCGTGAGGCCCTGGGTTCAACCCCCAGTACCACAAAAAAAAAAAAAAAAGTGAAGATAAAATTATAAAATAGATCGTACTTCATAAGCATATATTCCATTTCATGGAATAATTAAATGTCAAAGAAAATTCATCATATATATGTATATATGTAACATGTAGTGATTTTGTAGAAGGGAGGTAACTGAATTACCAGTTCTGTTTTATTATAGTTGTTCTTTAAAAGAATGTCCTAAGTAATATATAACATCAAACAATGATTAAGAATAATAGTTTTGGAATTTGTTAGGCCAGTGCTTAATAATTGTTTGTGTCCCTGACAAGTTCTGAAACCTTTGCTACATTACTGAATTTCTCTAAACATTAGTTTCTTCATCTTTAAAATATAAAAAACATAAATAACAGGCATAACTATATGAGGAGTAAATAAGTTAATATATACAAAATTCTTTGCAGAACACCTGGAGGAAGTAGTACAATCTCAAATAATGATAATTATTATAAATGTAGAGATGAAATGTGGAGATCATAGTTCAGAACGTTATAGAGTTACAATGCTTATTCTCTTCACTTCCAGGGCTTATATTCTTCCCAATTTCCATTATCATATTAAAGAGTTGGCTAATTTCCTTTGTACATAGATATTCCTATAATTTTCCTAATAATCAACCCTTCTATAATTTTCACAGGATTTTTTTTTAACCAGGCTTATTTCTGATCAACAGGTTTCTTGATTCAGGTGAACACAAAACCAAGCTGAATATACTTACCTTTCCAAAGGATTCAAATTAAATATTTAGGTTATTAGGTAATTATTACTAATATCCTTAATATAGAAAAGTAAGCAAAAAGCTATAAATCTTGAAAAATATGTTGTTTACTTTATTTAGTTCATTAAAATGGCTGTGTATAAGTTGCCTAGTTTTCAATTTACAAAAGTACTTCCTTTAAATAAGAGAAAAGTTTACCAAAATCAATAATGCATTTTTTTCACCATGTAACATAGAATCTATTTGTATATATGGATGTTTAATTCTATAAGTTGCTCGCTAGTAGTGAAGTGCCTAGTTTGACTGAGGTCTTGCAAATAAATTATAAACATGATATTATTTTGAAAGAAAACTTGGAATGTTATATTTTAATTGTGGTAAATTGGATATCTATAGACAGATAGGTAGATAGATAGATAGGTAGATGAAAATATCACAAGTGCTCAATGACAGATATTGTGTGATGTCTGGATAGAAAATCACAAGTCCAAGAATGGACTCCTTATACTTGTATAAATTAATTCAATGGCTTTTAAAGAGAAATTATTCTCTTCAGGTGACCTCAAGTATTGATAAGGGAAAATTACCCAAGAAGAAGGCAATACTGTGGAAGGTTGACTGGAGAACCCTTCCTTTCTGAAACATTTATTTCAAAATAATATGTAAACTTATGTTAATAATAATAATAATAATGAACTACAATTTACTCCTGCAAGCTATTTAGAATGGTAAGTACCTGATCAAATAGTTAAGTTTTCTTTTCTTTCTTTTTTTTTTTTGTTAATTACGGGTAAAGATATTTTTCCCAGTTGTTTTCTACTCTTTAGAAAGGATTTTTCACTTTGCAAAGTAAAGATGCCATCAGCATCTCAGTTAGTGCCCTTCTTTACCCCTAAAAATAGATAGTAAATTTCATGAAATCATGTCTGCTTTCTGTTCTTGATATATCTCAGGGTGTAGCATGGCACCTGACATAGTGAATAGTCAAAACTGATGAATGAATAACTAGTGTTGAATTGATTCCTACTGTATCTGAGTAGTTGGCAATGAAATGAGTTGAGGAGAGCCATAGGTGGAGAATAAGGTGTGGATTTCCCATGCTCAGAAAATGTACTGGGAAATTGTTACTCTATGATGCTCTAGACAGAAGGATCAGACCCCAGAGCAAGGAGCTAGGAGGCATGGCTCCATTTCATTCATCAATGAGTTTGCACAAAGAACTAAAAATACAGAAACAATTCAAGGAGTTGAGAATGATAAATTCAGGCCCCATTTAAGATTAAATATGATATTTTGAGACTTAGTAAAGAAAATGAAGGGCAAAGATCATTTAACATTTGTAAGATCTATGTTTAGATTGAGTTTTTCAACCAAATTTTCTTCATTAAACATTTTTAAAGATGCATTTTATGTGCAAGGCAGTTAAATTTTGAATAGACAGTCTTAATACATATATACACATGTGATTTAATGTCAAATAAATTTAGGGTAGATTGAGACTAAACATTAAAATGTATCACTAACAGAGACACTGTGAAATAAGGAATAAATGAAGATCTAGTAAACTAGGTGGTGTGACCCTTATTCTGAGCACTCCAAAACACAGAAATGTTTAACCAATCAGATCAAAGCTGTTGAAAAGAGAAATGGTTGATATAGAAAATACATTTATTTTTCAAGGGGAGAAAAGGATAGGAATGAAGACACTTGATCCAAAAAGCTTGATATGCAACTGACGAAGTCCTAAAAATATAGCCTGTTTTATTAACCTGAACAATTTAAGTACTTGTGCAGATGCAATATAATTTACAAAGGAAAGGTCAACATTTGACCTTATACATTTTGGGGTTCTCTTGTTATTTTTCGTTTGTTTGTATGTTTTTGAAAATTATGGAGCTATAGCTAAAATGTGACCCCACGTGTCTGTCAGCTTATTCTGCTGTGAGGCCTTGCATGTTGCTGTGATGCTGAAAGCTATGGACAAGTATCTCAGATACCAGTAGAGCTACCCATGATGGACAGATTTCAGCTGAGCTTCCAGACTAAGACAGACTATGGAGAATTACCGGGCAGCCTACTCTGAAACAATTAACACTGAAAACCCTATGAATAGCAGAAAAGAACTGTCAAATATGGTGCAGGAAAATAAGCCCCCCATCCTCAGACTGGAAGACATTCAAGAAACAACTGCAGAACAGTTGCCTCCTCAAAGTAGAGTCAACCTGAATGAAAGGAATGGAGTAAAGGCCTTGGGACTTCCTTTTGGTGATGTAGTACAACTCAAAATTAGAAGAAACATAGTGGCTGCAACAGTGGTATAAAACATTAAATGGTTGTGTGCATGGTACAGTGTTGGGTCGTGTTTAGTTCTGTTGTACATTGGGTCATTGTGTGTCAGGTCTGACTCAATGGTGCCTAGCAACAACAACAAAAGCTAAAGTGGTAGATAGAAAAAATTAAAAAAATATTAAAAATATTTGGGGTGTAATTGGAATATGAGACTAATTGTGCTGTAACACTCTATGGAATATTATTTAGAGAGAACAGGTTTTCATTTTGTGATTTATTGACACCTACATTGATCTATGGGCTGGAGCTTAGCTCAGTTGTTAGAGTGCTGTTCTGCACTCTGTGAGGCCCTGGGTTCAATCCCCAGCATAGCAAAACTGGGAGAAAGACCTGGAAGCCCACTCCCAAAGCCATTCTGAAACAATCAACCATTGAAAACCCTATGAATAATTATATAGGGTGGCTTTGAGTTGAACCTGACTCAACAGCACCTAACAATAACAACAACAACAATAACAACAACAACAACAACAACAACATTGATCTGTAATAGAAGAATGTCAAGGATAATTTACTCTAGTTTTTTAAAATTTTGTTACCTCAGTGATAAACACTGTCCTCACTCAAGTATGAAATTTCTAAATTAGTGGGGATTTTGTGTATAGATACTTATTTTCTGCTGACTACCTTTATATGGCATATTTTATATATTTTACATGTATTTGCTTGTATATATAATATATACATATCATTCTTCACTGGAGGGATTGTTTACCTTTGAGATGCAAAGTTTAAGTCCTATTGTGTAATATATCTGAAATAATTAATAACTTATAAATGCCTTATATACACATTTTTTTCAGTTAGTGTACAACTTAATGTGTTTCATTATGACATTTCCATACATGCATATCATTGTATGTTGCTTATGTTCACCTGTTCATCTCCCCCATTACCTTTATTGCCCCCTGCTCCCTCTAATCCTCTTCCTTCCCACCAATGGTCCTCTTCTTCTTACATGTCTTGTTTGTGTGTATGTACATATGTGTGTGTATTATATATATGTATATATATATATATATATATATATATATATATATATATATATATATTTGCTTTTGAGAGTAAAATGGGATATTTCTCTTTTTCCCCCATTGACCTATCTTATTGCCCCCTCTCCATCTCTTTAAGTGCCTTTCCTCCCCTACATAATCTCCCTTTAACTACATACATATTTTTAATAAAAATGTTTTACCACTACATACCTTTATATGTATATAGGTATATGCATTATTTCTTTAGTCTGGTGTTGAGAATTTAACACAGGTCTCATTCATGCTAAGCAAGAGCTCTAACATTGCACAAAATGTTGAAATTTTTACTTTGAGATAATTGGTGATTCACATGCAGTTAGTTGTAAGAAGTAATGATGAGGGAATACATGTTCTCTTTACCAAATTTCACCCAAGGGTAACATCCTACAAAACTAGTATACTGACATAACAACCAGTATACCGACATTGATGGAGTCAAGATGCAGAACCATTTGGGTTCCTCATGCTGCACTTTTATAACCATCCCCACTTCCATCCTTAAATCTTGGAAAATATTCATCGGTTCTCTATTTCTATAATTTTGTCACTTAAAGAATGTTATATAAATGACAATATATAAGACATGATATTTGGCACTGGTATTTTTCACTAAGTGCAATTCTCTGGAGAATTGATCCAAGTTGTTGAGAGAATTAATAGTTCATTAGTTTTCCTTGCTAAGTAGTATACCATGGTTTAGTTGTACCATTAGTTAAGCCATTCGCCCATTCAATATTGTTTCCAGTTTGAGGCTATTATGAATAAAGCTTTGTAAACACTGATGTACACTATTTTTGTGTAAACATAAGTCTTCATTTGTCTAGAATTAATGCCCTGGATTATAATAGCTGGATTATATAGTACATGCCTATTTACATCTTTAAGAAACTGCCAAACTGTTTTCCAAAGTGTCTGTACCATTTTGTATTCCTACCAGAAATGTATGAATAATTTGCTATTGTTAGGTGCTGTCGAGTCGGTATCCTGCTCAGTGACCCTCTGGAAAACAGGGGAAACACTATTGTCAGTGCTTCTCTGCAGTTCACATGGTTTTCAATGGCGGATTGATTTTTGGGAGTGGGTTGCTGGGTCCTTCTCCCAAGCCTACAGCACCAGGTGTTCCCAGGCAGTTTCCCATCCAAGTACTAACCAGGTCTGACCCTGCTTAGCTTCCAAGATCTGATGGGATCAGATGCCACAGGGCTACGGCTGCAGGCATGAATAATTTAGTTTCTCTGAATCACTTGCAGAATTTAATTTTGTTACTGTTATTTATTTATGTCATTCTGATAGGTGTATATTAGTAGTTTACTGTGGCTTTAACCTGAATTTCCATAATGTGTAAAGATTTAGGTCAAACATCTTTTAATGTACCTATTACATCTGTATATTTTCAACAATGAAATATCTCTTAATGTCTCTTGCTCATTATCAAATTAGATTAATTTTTTTTCTGTTGAGATTTGAGAGTTCTCTTTATGTTTTAGATAAGCTAATTGATGTTGGCTGAAAAATGACCCCACAAAAAATATCCACATTCTAATGCCTGGAACCTTTCCATGCTACCTTGTATGGCAATAAAGTAGTATTTGCAGATGTAATTAAGTTAAGGATGTTGAGGTGGAGGAATTATTCTGGATTATGTGGGTGAGTGGGTTCTAAATACAATTACATGTATCCTTATAAAAGAGAGGCAGATGATGATTTTTAAAAGACTGAGAAATACAGATTAGGAATACAGCTCAAGTGTAGAGCATTTGGTTAGCATACACAGGACCCTGGCCCTGGGTTAGACCCTCAGCACCAAAACAAAAACAAAAACAAACAAACAAACAAAAAACTGAGAAGAACGTGATATGACCACAAGAGGTATAGAGTGGAGAGATATGGTCCCAAGTTGGCAGCCACCAGAAACTGGAAAATACCAAGAAAACACATTCTCCAAGACTGTGTGGAAAGAGTATGACTTTTAGGCAAATTGATTTCATCCTAGCCATGTGGATTTTAGACTTATTACCTCAGAACTCAGAGAATAAATTTTTAGGTCACAAGTTTGTGGTAATTTCTTCCAGTAGTCTTAGGAAACTAATACACTATTCTTCCTTTGTTGGCTATATGGTTTGCAAATTTTTCTCCTGAAGATTGTCTTTTTGTTTCCTTCAAGGGCTCTTTTGCAGAACAAAATTTATTTTGATGAATCACAGTTTACATGTTTTTTTTCTTTTATGAATTGTGCATTTGTTGTCAAATATTAGAACTCTAGTCCTAGATACAAAATATTTTCTATGTACTTTTCTAAAGCTTCACATGTCAACATTTATATTTAAGTCTGTGGCCACTTTGAGTTAATTTTTGTATAAGATATGAAGTAAGATCAAAATTCTTTTTCCTTTTTTTGCCTCCAGACTACCAATTTCTTTGGCACCATTTTTTCATCCATTGAATTATACCTTTGCATCTTTTTTTGGCCTCCCGAACTGTGAGGAAATAAATTTTTTTAATCCACCTAGTCTGTGACATTTTGTTATAGCTATTCTGCCAAACTAATAAGGAACTGATGTGTTTACTGTGTTGAGCCTTCCCATCCATGAACATCCTGATTTCTTTCATCAACATTTTTCAATGTTAAGTATACAAATTCTGTACATATTTTACTTCATCCAGAATGATTTAGAATTTTAATTTTGATTTCCATATGATGATTGTTAGTATAAAAATGTCATTGACTTCTGTGTATTGATTTTGCATCCTTATTAGTTCTAGGAGTTTTTATAGATTTGTTGAGATTTTCTATAATCATCATCTGCACGTAGAACAGTTTTGCTTTTTCCTTTTCAATCTATTTGCCTTTTCTTTTTTACCTTATTAAAATGGCTGGAACTTTTAGTATGAGGTTGTATAGTGATGGTGAGAGCAGACGTTCTTGCCTTATTGTTTTTTCTCTATTTTTGGAAGGCTTTATTTGCATATAACTCATCTAACATAATTGTCCATTTCTTCTTTAATTTTAACTGACACACAAAAATATGATTGTATATATTAATGGGGACCTATGTGATGTTTTGATACATGAATACGTTTTGCAATGTTAATATCAGGATAAACACATGTATTTTATCAAATATTTATCATTTCTTTATGGTGAAAACTTTTAAAATCCTTTCTTGTAGCTTACGGAAATGTATAGTACATCATTATCTATCACCATACCTACTGTGCAATAGTGAACCAGAGACTCTTATTCCTAAGTAACTATATTATTCTTAATCTTGGGAGTAAAACATTCATTCTTGTAACTAGGTTCCCCTGTTTCCACTGCTATAGGTAAACAAGCCTACCCTGCTACTGGGTGTGGGTCTTCTTACTAAATCTCTGTTTTGACTTGTTTGTTTTCTGTCTATGCCTGTCTGGCTCTCCAAGACGAAGCCCAGGATATATAGGAGCCTCCATAAAAAGAACCCCTAAGAAAGTCACCACAGTATCATTCTTCAAGTACAGAGCTCCTCAGTTGGTTTACAATCTTCTTTACACTTTCAGCACCTTTTTATAATTGTCTGTCACATTCATCACTGGGTACTGGCTGTATTTACAAGCAAGTAGCAGAGAAAATGAACCTACTCTATCTTGTTTGTGAACCATATATTTTCATAGTTATCAAACATTATATAATTGAAACTTTTCTTAAAAGATGAATGTAGAAAATCGAATTGTTACTATGCAACTTAGAGATATTTGAAACTATTTCTTGGTTTGCTAGAGCTGACTATTGTTCAAAGATATCAGCAATTTTGCCATTACTGACAAAAAGAAGAGGTACTAGGCTGAACTGAAGATGAGAACAACTGTGTTTGGATTGCATCGAGCGACAAATAGAGTGTTATTGTGACTTTAGTGTTAGCTGTTGAAATACAGCTAATGCCCCTCAGGCAATTAGCCAAACTGTATACAGAATAGTTGTTGTTAGGAGCCATCGAGTCGGTATCCGACTCATAGCGACCCTCATAGGGTTTTCAATGGCTGACTGTTTCGGGATTGCCTTGGGAGTGGATTGCCAGGTCCTTCTCCCATTTTTGCGGTGCTGGGACTCGAACTCAGAACCTCAGAGACTGCAGCGCAGCGCCCTACCAACTGAGCTAAATCCCAGCCCTATACAGAATAGAGGTTTACATTATTTGTAAATTGCTCTATGTTTATGATATTCTCAAATATATTGTATCAATCAGTTATGGATGATGAACCTTAAAATTTTGATGCAGTGGACCAGAGGAACATGACCCTCTCTTTTGAGTAAATTAAAGGATACCAAGCTAGGTGGTGGAATGGGGAGCTACAGTTGATCTAATAATGGAATGAGAATTATAATAATGGCTTAAGTAGGGGATACTGAGATTTTCATAAATTATATACTGAACATTCAAATACATTTGAAATTTTTCTGATCAGTGCATGCCTCTGCTACTAACTTTAATAAGTTAACATGAGCCAAGATAGTCTAAGATGTTATACCCAAACATTTGTGATTTACATGACTTGTTTCTTTCTGAGTTATTGTTTTTCTAAATATAGAAAATCTGAGAGTTTTTGTATTATTACATTGAAAAGTGATTGAGCTTTGGCAGATTTAATGGTATGTTCATTTGTGTTTGGAATGTGATAAAGTCATTATATATCCATTTTCAGGACTCAGTTTGCCATCCTTAACTTAATATTCTTTATCTGTTGTGAAGAAGTTGCTTTTTTAATGAACATAGGTCATGAGTGAGAATCCTACCTATTACCATGGCAGATCTTCACACAAGTTTGGAGTGAGCAGCAGTTTTGAGGGAGGAAAAACATAGCAATAATCCAGCAATTATAACAATAATAAAAGTTTTAAAGTAGAGACCTGAGATCATAGTTAAGGAATACAACTGAAAAATACCTTTTTACATTTATGTTCTTGTTGTTGTTAGGTGCCATCGAGTCGGTATCTGACTCATAGCGACCCTCATAGGGTTTTCAATGGCTGAGTGCTTCAGGATTACCTTGGGAGTGGATTGCCAGGCCCTGCTCCCATTTTTGAAATTACATGTCAAAAGAGACTGAAACTTGTCCTTAAAAGTTGAGAAGCTAAAGTAAAAAGAAGTCATAATAAAGTTAAAGAGATAAACAGAAGATTTCAAAAGAGAAGCTCAAGAAGACAAAATCAAATATAATGACATGTGTGAAGAGCTGGAGATAGGAAACCAAAATAGAAGAACATGCTCTATTTTTCTCAAGCTTAAGGAATTGAAGAAAAAAATTCAAGCCTTGAGTAGTAATAGTGAGGCATTCTATAGGGAAAATATTAATTGATGCAGGAAATATCAAAAGAAGATGGAAGGAATACACAGAGTCATTATATCAAAAAGAATTGGATGACATACCATTTCAAGAGGTTGCATATGATCAGGAATCAATGATACTGAAAAATGAAGTGGAAGCTTCCTTGAAGGAATTGTCAAAACACAAGGCTTCAGGAATTAATGGAATGCCAGTTAAGACATTTCAATAAACAGATGAAGCACTTCAGGTGCTCACTTGTGTATGCCAAGAGATTTGGAAAACAGCTACCTGGCCAACTGACTGGGAGAGATCCATATTTGTGCCTATTCTCAAGAAAGAGGATCCAACCAAATGTGGAAAGTATTGAAGAATATCATTAAAATCACATGTAAAATCACAAAACTTTACTAAAGTTCATTCAAAAGTGAATGCAGCAGTATATAGACAGGAAACTGCTGGAAAATCAAGCTGGATTCAGAAGAGGGCATGGAACCAGGGACATTATTGCTGATGTCTGATGGATATTAGCCAAAAGCAGAGAATACCAGAAAGATGTCTATCTATGTTCTATCAACTATGCAAAGGCATTTGACTGTGTGGATCATAACAAATTATGGGTAATATTGCAAAGAATGGGAATACCAGAGTACTTAATTGTACTCATGAGGAATCTATACATGTACTAGGAGGCAGTCATTCAAACAGAACAGGGAAACACTGCTTGGCTTAAAATCAAGAAAGATGTGCGTCAGGGGTTTATCCTATCACTGTACCTCTTCAATCTCTATGCTAAGCAAATAATCCTGGAAGCTGGACTTTAGGAAGAAGAACAAAGCATGGTGATTGGATGAAGATTCATTAACAACTTGTGTTGTGCAGATGACACAATTCTGCTTGGTGAATGTGAAGCAGGCCATGTTGAAACATTTACCAATGTAGATCAAAGAACACAGCCTTCTGTATGAATTGTGCCTCAACATCTTCATAACAAAAATCCTTATAACTGGGCCAATAAGCAACTTCATGATAAACAGAGAAAAGATTGAGGTTGTCCAATATTTTGCTTTACTTGGTTCTATGATCAACACCCATGGAAGCAGCAGTCAAGAAATCAAAAGATGCATTGTATTGGGGAAAGCTGTTGTGAAAGACCTCTTAAAATGTTGAAAAGTAAAGATGTCACATTGAATATGAAGGTGTACCTGATTCATGCCATTGTATTTTCAGTCACATCATACAGTTGTGAAAGCTGGACATTGAATAATGGAGATAGGAAAAGAATTGATGCTTTCAAATTATAGTGCTGGAGACAAATATGGAGTATACCATGGAATGCCCAAAGAACCAACAGATCTGCTTTAGAAGAAGCACAACCAGATTGCTCTTTGGAAGGAAGGATGGTTAGACTGTGTATTACATAGTTTGGACATGTAGTCAGGAGGGACCAGTCCCTGGAGAAGGACATCATGTTTGGGAGAGTCACAGGTTAACAAGAAAGAAAGAAAGAAAGAAAGAAAGAAAGAAAGAAAGAAAGAAAGAAAGAAAGAGAGAGAGAGAGAGAGAGAGAGAGAGAGAGAGAGAGAGAGAGAAAGAGGGAAAGAAAGAAAGGGAGAGAGAAAGAAGGAAAGAAAGTCCATCAACTCAATGGATTGACACACTGTCTGCAACAATAGACTTAAACATAAAAATGATCATGTGCCTGACACAGAATAAGGTAATGTTTCATTCTGCTGTACATAGGATCACTGTGAGTCAGATTCAACTGATGGCACCTAACAACAACAACATTAAATCAAAAAATCATGCCAGGTTGCCCCAAAGAAAGTGAATGTAATCTGGTCTCCTAAACTAATAAGAAGTTATCATGAAGTTGCTTACTTATTGACCAATCAAGGGGGTCCTGATGGCCAATCAAGGTGGAGATGTGTCAAAGCTGGCCTGGTCAGGGGCCATCTTTGGTCAGTTGATGGGAGGGGGAGGAGTGAAGGACCAGGATGTAGGCTGGGGGTCACCGGCCCTGGAGGATAGATTTTGGTCCTCCAAGCAGGCCAGAGAAGCCCCTGCCACTGTGGTCCTCTCTATCCCCCGGGGCTCCCATGTCCTGGAAGATAGATGTTGGTCCTCCAGGTAGGCTATATAGGCCCCTATCATGGTGGTACTCTCTAGGAATCCCAACACAACAACAACAACAACATGTTGTATTATTTGTATGACAATTCAAGCATCTTGATAATTCAAGGTTGGCATATATTGATAGTAATTTCCTTTAAGAATTTTCATATTTTATGGATAGTTTTATATGAAGTAATTTTAGATTATATCCTAGATACTTTGAGTATTATATTTTGTAGACTTTGGGTCCTATTAAAGTCCCCTGGAGAATGCTGATTTTGTTGGCTTGCTGTTTTAGTTGACAATTAACCCAGTTAGATTCAAACTTAAAATCCAGTCTTGCCTCTGTGGATAATGTATTCAGTGTCTTATCTATTTACATAGCCTTGACTATGTTGCTTAGGTTGTTTCCAATATTTTGCAGTTACAATATTCATATGAATAATCTGATTCCTATATATTTTGATATTATCAGAGATTTATTATCCAGAGTAAATTTATAGAAGTTAATTTGCTAGGTCAATGTAATATATATGTAGTTTTTTTGTGTGTGTGATACTTAGGGGTTGAACCCAGGGCCTTGCACATCCTTTGCAAGTGCTGTACCCCTGGCCTGCACTCAGTACCTTTTTTATTATTTTGTTTTTGAGACAGGGAGGGTCTCACTAATTATGCAGGCTGCCTCTGGCTTTGAATTTGTAATCCTCCTGCCTCCGCCTCCTGAGTTATAGGGATTACAGGTGTGTGCCACCGAGTCCAGCTTAGTTTTTTTCAGAAATATCAAATTTCCCTTTATAATAGTTGTACCAATTGACGTTAAGGTCAGTAATATTTGAGAGTGCCTATTTACTACAGCTTTGATATAGCGTAATATCAAGCCTTTAAAATTTAACCTACAAGGTTAAAATGTGGTATCACAGTGTTGGTTGCTTTTCATTTTCCTTCTAATGATTGATAGTAAATATATCTTCCTATATTTAAGGACTGTATGTGTGTGTGTGTGTGTGTGTGTGTGTGTGTGTGTATTCAAATATTCAAAACCTTTTTACAAAGATAAAGTACACTTTAACAATTACAAACGTACCTACTCCTATCATTAGCTCAACTTCTCTGTTGAGGTCTAGAATTTTCCCCTCAGTTTTAAAATATTCTTTACGTATTGGAGGTATTCATCCTGTGTGATATACTGTATATTCTCAAATCTAATCCAAACACTTTCAATCATTTTAAAGGGCTACAAAATCAAATGCGGATGAGAATTGCATGCAGATTGGATTTACTTGAAAAACTCTCTGCAAGTTTATTATTTGTTTTGAATTTGCTGCTTGTGGTTTTGCCAAGCATTGTTTTGGTTATCATCATCATCATCATCACAATTATTGCTATGGTAAATATACCAATCTTTTGCTTTACTATATCTCTCTTTTATTGGTATTTGACAGTTTTTCTCAGATGGGTTTTACATATTTCTTCTTTTGTATTTTCTCTTTTTCTTGCTAATCTAAATGGAGTTTTCTCTGATTATATATGAATGCTTCTGATTTTTTATAATATTGCATCCTGTTATCTTTCTGAATACTTTATTTTTGGTAGTTCTACGCTTTTTAAAAGATTATTTAAAATATACTGGAGGGCTAGAGGTATAGCTTACTGGTAGCCAGTGTGCCAATATCACAAAGAGAGAGGGGAGATGGAGACATTATACTAGGAAAACAGTTTCACTTTTCCTTTTTCTTTTTCAGTTTTTGTACCTGTAATTGATTTCTCTTGCCTAACTGCTTTGAGTGATATCTGGAGTAATTGTTAAACATAAGTGGAAGTATGAAATGTGCATTTTTTCCTGATCTTAGTGGCAGTGCCTTTCTTTACTCTTTTCCCATTAAGATAATGGTTGTAGGGCTAATGTATTTATATTTTATCACAGTAAGAAAGTAGTACCAATTTGTGTTTTCTTTAGTGATTTTTATCATAATAGCTGTTAATTTTGACAAAGTAGTTTTCACTCAATATCTTTACTGATAAATAATATACTTTAGAAGTATTCTAATGTTAATATAAATACAATAGTATATAAATATAATTGGGCCAATACTGATTATAACATTAATAATTGTTAGCTTTAATCTTTAATATGCATCACTAATAATATTGGTGTTATATATTAATATATTTTATTTCAGGATTTCCTACCCTTGAGCCAGCATAATTCTACTAGAATAATAGAGTGACCACTCGCTTGGTCATGCTGCAATATTTTTTATTGTCCTTTTGGATTGTTCCAGCTTTATTAAGGTATAATTGACAAACAAAATCTGTATGAATTTATGGTAACATGCTCTTTTGATACATATACTATGAAATGATTGTATCCTGGCTAATTAACCTATGTACCATCTCACATACTTATTTTTGAGTGTATGGTGAGAACATTTAAGACTTACTCTTTTAGCAATTTTCCAGCATACAATACATTAGTACTAACCACAGGCATCATGCTGTATAAGAGTTCTACAGAACTTATTCAACCTGCATAACTGAAACTTTGTACTCTTTGATAACACCTTCCATTCCACCACCAGGCTCTGGAAACCACCATTCTACTCTGTGTGTATTATTTCAACTTTTTAGATTAGTAGAGAATTGGACTCTTTCATAATGTTTTATAAAGTATTTTTGCATTGATAGTCATGAGTGATGTTGGTCTAGACTTTTTATTCTTTGTGCTATCTTTATCTGGTTTATATATTAAAGTTATACTCACTTCATAAAGAATCAAGAAGGTTTTGTTTGTTTCATTTCTGAAAGAATTTATGAAACATTATGGGTCTTATTGAAAAGCCAAGTGAAAACTACTTGGATGTGCTATTTTTTTGTGGAGTAGTTGTTTTTGATAATGTTATTTTTTCTACATAAATTGGTCTGTTTCTTTCTACAGCTAAAGAGCTCAATTTTGTTAACATGCATTCTCCAGAGAAATTATCTATTTTTTATGTTTTTAACTGATATGCATACAAATTAATCTTACAGTTTTAAAAGTAGTTTTGCTTCAATATTTGTTTCCCTTTTAATATCTTATTTTATATATTTATACTCCTTCATTTTTCCTTGCTTAAATTGACTAAAGATTTTCTATTCTGTTAAAATATACTTTTAAGCCAGACAAGGTGGTGCAGGCCAGCAATCCCAGCACCCAGGAGACTGAGGCAGGAGGATAGAAGGGAGTTTGAGGCCAGCCTGTGCCACATACTGGATTCTAGGCCAGTCTGGGCTATATAGTGAGACTCTGCCATTTCTGAGGCATTAGATTTGATCCCCAGCACTGCAAAAACAGGACAAGGATGTGGCAATTCACTCTCGAAGCAATTCCAAAAAACAATCAGCCATTGAAAACCCTATGAGGGTCACTATGAGTCAGACACGACTCAAAGGCATCTAACAACAACATATAAAACAAGAAATTATGGATAACATCAGGAAGAATGGGAATACCAGAGTACTAAATTATGCTCATGAGGGATCTGTACATGGACCAAGAGGCAGTCATTTGAACAAAACAAGGAAACACTGCTTAAAGTCAGGAAAGATGTGTGTCAGGGCCGTATCTTTCCACCACACCTCTTCAATCTCTTTGCTAAGCAAATAACCCAAGAAGCTGGACTTTATGAAGAAGAGTATGGCATAAGAATAGGGGGAAGGCTCATTAACAAACTGTGATAGGCAGATGACACAACTGTGTAAAAGTGAAGATTTGAAACACTTGCTGATAAACATTAAAGAACACAGTCTTCTGTATGGACTGCATGCCAACAACAAGAAAACAGAAGTCCTTGCAACGGGGTCAGTAAGCAACTTCTTGATATACAGAGAAAAGATTGAAGCTATCTAAGATTTTGTTTTACTTGGTTCAACAATCAACATCCATGCAAACAGCATTCAGGAAATCAAAGGGTGCGCTGCATTGGCAAAAGCTGTTGCAAAATTGCAAAAGACCTCTTTGAAGTGTTGAAAAGTAAACATGTCACATTGAAGATATTTATACCATGGTATTTTCAGTTGTATAGTTGTTGTTTTTAGGTGCTGTGGCGTCAGTTCTGACTCATAGTAACCCTATATACCGTAGACCCAACACTTCCCAACCCATGCCATGCCCAGCAGTACAGTCAGTACTTCTCTACTTGTTGTTGTTGTTGTTAGGTGCCGTCGAGTTGGTATCTGACTCATAGCGACCCTCGTAGGGTTTTCAATGGCTGAGTGCTTCGGGATTGCCTTGGGAGTGGATTGCCAGGTCCTTCTCCCATTTTTGCGGTGCTGGGAATTGAACTCTAGGCCTCAGAGACTGCAGCGCAGTGCTCTACCCACTGAGCTAAATCCCAGCCCCAACTTCTCTACTATTCATAGGGTTTTCACAGTTGATTGTTTCAGAGTGGGTTGCTAGGTCCTTCTATGTAGCCTTTAGCACCTGGTATTCCCAGGAGGTCTCCCATCTAAGGATTAGCCAGGTTGACTCTGCTAGCTTCTGAGAACTTATGGATGTCAAAGCTCGATGTTGAAAAGAGAAACAGAAGAAGAATTGATATTTTTGAATTATGGTGCTGGAGACAAATATGGAATATAACATGGACTCTCAGAAGAACCAACATATCCATCCTAGATGAAGTACAACCAGAGTGCTCCTTGGAAGTAAGGATGGTTAGACTGTCCTGTGTCTTACATATTTTGGACATGTTGACAAGAGGGATCAATCCCTGGAGAAGGACATCATGTTTGGAAGAATGGCGGA